>JAEQBH010006013.1:0-129029 GCA_016808115.1 Tetrastigma voinierianum | reverse complement strand
CACATTCTTCATTAGTCTCTTCAAAATTTTACAAAAAATAATCCTATACCCTAATAAAGGGTGTACAAAAATTCTAGATGATGGAAAAAATAAATCAAAAGGAAGAAACTGAATCCTTATCAGTTAGCCCACCACTTATTCTGAAGCTAGATGAAATACCACGGAAAAACTACCATGGATTGAAGAAACGAGCCACATTTATTGAAGTAACTTATCCATAAACAAAAAATCATATTAAACATGCAAACATAGCGAATCAACAATAGCAGAAAACCTAGGTGCCATATTGCTAATCAAACACCCGAAATACATGAAATTGTTTTAGATCAATTAGAATTTAATCACACACATGCTACGATATAATTACGGGAATAATCAGTGGATAAAGATAAATGTATGATTTAGAATAATTGAATTTAATTGCTAAGCTAATATAACAAGTCGGGGTCTTACCTTGTGAATTTGATATGCACACAGAACACTTTTATCTTCCAAACTATCCTCGAGGTGATGGAACAGCGTGTGGGCGCTTGAATCTTTAGAAATGATTCTTTTCTCTGGCTGGCCAATAAAACTATTAGGATCTGGGTGTCAGATCTAGGGTTTGTATCTTACTCTATTTATAGGTCTGAGCCTAGAATACTTAATAGCCATTTTGGGCCTCCACACCTTAGGGCCCGAGTCATGTGTGAACCCGATTAGTGTTTTAAACAACGGGACTTGCTTACGTATGAAAATCCAGCACTCCTTCCTGCCTTGATTTCTTCTCCCTCTTCACCTCTTGCTTGACTGCTAGAGCCAGCGTAATCACACCTGGTCCTCGGCTGCAGGCAGGATTCTCGTGAGCTCAGCTCTCATCAATAATGTACCCTTGACCTTTTGCTTGACGGTGGTTGGGTAATGGGCAATTTCTCGGAGGCCATGGGCAAGTTTAAGACACAACTTGTCGAGATTAAATGGATTGTCGTAGCTAAGGCTCTGAAGCTTCTCGTAATCAGTTGGATGGCGGTCTTAGGAGAAAGTTTGTCGTTGAGGTTGAGGCTCTAATGATAAATTTGTGGATTAGGGTTTAGGGTTTGAGGTTGAGGGACGAGTGGAGAGGGAAGTGAGATAGGGTTCGAGGAAATGGAGGGTGGTGATGGCAAGGGTGAGCACCATTGGGTGAGTAGAAGAGTATGGCGGGCTTCATTGAAAGATCTTTTATCATTCAATATTATATCTTTACATCTGTTTCGTTTTCTTTTCTTTTTCTTTTAACTTGGGGAAGTATGTATCGGGTGTTTATTTTAAAATAAAGGGATGTGATCTGAATTCTAAATACATCGATTAGTACATTGAAAAATAGATTGTCTTTAGGAACAATGTGGTAGAGTACAAAATTCCTTGTGCCCTCTTTGTAATCAAATGTATTTGTTGGAATAAAAAAATTAGAATTCACCGAATGTCTATCAAAATATATTGAAACCTCCTTCCTTTTGATGAAAGTACGTAGGTACTAGTCTAATATAATGCAAGTACTACCTTAATCTCTTGTAGGTACTACCTTACAACATAGAACTACCTTAATAGAAATGCCTAAACCCACACATTACTGAATTTTTCTTGCCCCTCATATTGAAATCAAACTACTATTATAGATTTGGAATAAAAATGAAGAAAACATCAAAGGTACTAGTCTAATATAATGTTTTATGTCAAAATATATTTGAAGAACCCCGCCGCTGACAAGAAAGTGCGTAGGTACTAGTCTAATATAAGTACATTTGCAATGTATTGTAGGCACTATATAAGGATTAGGTACTACCTTGATAGAAAGGCCTAAACCCTTATTTACCATTTTTCTTACTTAAAATGCTCGGAGGTTCCTCATCTCATATATATTTATGAAATTGGTGAATTATAGTAGGACTCCTCAATGCAAAACCAAAATTAGGTACATATGTCTTGAAATGTTTAGGCATTCTTACTTCATTTGAGCATGAGGTCCATCGTGGGGAAAGAAGTAATTGTCGGTTATCCACTAGTAATTTTTATGTCGAAATATACTCAAATCTACCTTCCTTTGACCTAAGTACGTGAGTACTGATCCCGATATAATCTGAAGTACACCTTAATGTAATCTGGGTACTACCTTACAAGTAGTAGGTATTACCTTAATAGAAAGGCCCTAAGCCCCTATTTACCACATTTTGCTTGTCAAATACTTAGTTCTCATCCCATTTATATTCCATGAATTGTCTTGAAACTGTATTGTAAGGGAAAGACTTAAAGAACGGCAATACACTTTGGCTTGGTTTGCATCGCGAAATAGAAGATTGTATTGATAAGTCAACTCTATCTTCTAATTCAACTATATTGCGATACAATTCCTTGTATTCTTGATATAACTCTGCTGACTCGATGAATTATATTTAGACATAATAATTATATGGTAGCATGCTCTCGGCTACAGTAGTTTATATTCACGATCTGAGAATAATTGTAATAAAAGCTGATATAAGATTCTCTTAAACCGATGATCTTCACTTGGCTTGTATTGCGATATAATGGAGTTGTATCGCGAACGTGTCTTGCTTTCCTCATGTCGATTGTATTGCGATATAGAATATTTGTATCGCGATATGAAGCTCCATACTGGCTTAGTGAATTGTATTGATATAATAGAATTATATTCGATACACTTCTCTCGGCTCGATGGTTTATATTGTGATACAATTATTTGTATCCGCGATACACTCCTCTTCGATGCTTGTGATCTTTTCTTGGCTTGTATTGCGATGAATATTTAGTATAGATACTAGCCTATCAACTTCATCTGCGGTGACTTATGTTGCAATACGAGTTCATTTACATTGATACAGCTCTACTACAACTCGAGTGAATTATATTCTCGATATAATAAAATTATATTGCAATATAGCTTCTCCTTCAACTCCATTGGCTTGTATTGCGATACACCTCCTTGTATTACGATATAACTCCTTTTCAACCGATGACTTGTGTTGCGTCTGATTTAGGGTGTATTGCGATATGCTGCTTCTCCTCTGCATAGATTTATCCCGCGTGCACTCCATTGTATTGCAATATTCCTCAAGCGGTGAGATGGTTTTGCTCCATGCGATACAAAAGGTTAAGTATTGAGATCTGAAAGTCAGCTAGTTGCATCCACATTATATTGCGTGTAGTAAAGCGTATTGTGATACATTGCTTTTACGATTGCCTTCGTTATATTGCGATATGAAATGCGGTGTATCGTCGGCTCAACTATGTGTATTTTGATCATTTTTCTTTGCTTTTCTTTGCCTTTTATTTCTTTCCTCTGGGCACTAAAAACACAGGTTGCTAAATATTCCATCTTTCAATTGAAATCAATGATATATCTCAATTGCTAGAAAAGATTGGACTGAAAATTAATGATTGATTTTGTGCACTTTTTCCTGAAATAAGGACCTCGAGCTCCTGAGGAGTAAGAATGCTGAAAACATTTCACATGTACACAATTTGGTTTGCATTGAAAAATTCTACGATAATTCCACCAATTGAGGAATATATATGGGATGAGCTGAGTATTTGGCAAGCAAAATATGGTAAATAAGGGTTTAAGGCACTTCTATCGAGGTAGTACTGATCCTTGCCAGGTGGTACCTTGATACATTAAGGAGTAGTGCATTATAATGGGAAGGTAATGCCTCTGCTGGCTTTGCATTAGAAATTGTTAAGGGGTTTGATATATTTTGGCGTAAACATTTATATTATACTAATTACCCTTTGATGTTTTCTTTTATTTTTTTATTCTAGCTAGAATAGTAGTTGGATTACTAAGAGGGGCAAGAAAATTGTGGTAAATAGGGGTTTAGGGCATTTCTATTAGACAAGTACGATGCTTTACATGAAATACCCTCGACTTGTGAATAATCTTTGCGTTATATAAAAGTGGCCTTTCTGATGCTAAATCCAAAAAGGAAGGGAGTTTGATATATTGATTGAGTGCGATTTTATTCCGACTTCAGAACCTGTGTTGGATCGATGAAGGGGCATTTCAAAATTTTGTACCTCGTGTTCCTGAACGAGCCAATACCAAATTTTTGGAAGTAATGTGGCGATGTATTTAGGAAATTCTTTAACACCTATCCTTTATTACAAAATAAACAACCTGTCTACTCCCCACCTAACACTCGAGAGGAAGTTAATCTCGGTTTCGGTCTTGGTTTAATCAGAATTCGTAAATAGTCTTTGGTTCTTGACAACAAATTTGCTCAGCCATTTATAAATGTGGATACGCTTGAGCCTAAACATGTGATCAATCCAAATTTTTTAAGCGTTACAGATAAATGAATGTTTTCTTAATTATGATTGATGGTTTTTATTAAAAAAACCAATTTTATTGATTCAAACTAATAATCTTATTATATTAAAAGATAAGAATTCGTCCAATTAATAATATAATGAACCGACGAAAGTAGACTTATCACTTAACCCTTGAACTAACTTTTTTTTCTTATTTATTTTAATATTTATGTAGTTTTAAAACCATTAATTTATAATATTAATAATCTTCTTCATTAATGATTAAAATGTTTTCAAATTATTTAATACAGAAATAAAATAAGTACTTTAAAAATTATGTAAAAATTAATATGAGTTTGCAGTAAATTTGTAAAAATGCTTCAAATTACTTATATATATATATATATATATATATATATATACTATATATATATATATATATATATATATATATATATATATATATATATATATTTTAAGAGGAATCCCATTGTGATGTGAATCAAATTTTTAGTTTTATCCTGTGAATATAATTGCAAAATATTATTGTTTTTTAAATCTACAAAATGTTATTATGCAGCATTAAATCCATAACACTAAAAATTATTAATTAGAGAATTAATCATAATATATAATTATTAGCATTCTCTAATATTTTAAAGATGATTTAAAAAAATTTGTTGCCCACCAAAATAAAAGAATCTTCAGTATAATCCTCTTAAAAATCCAGAATCTTGATAGAGTTCAAATACTTCTTATTTTATTTACTACATTGATTCGAAAATTGGATAATAGTTTTTACAGAAACATAAAAAACATCATTTTTACGTTTATAAAAATTATTTTAATATCTAATTTGATATTTTGAGTTTTCTAGTGTTTCAAAATAAATAAAAAATTATAATCTAATGCCTAAAAAACATGTGTATGGGCACAGAAGCCTTGAGACTGAGAATGACCGCGTGAGGAACCCCAAGGTGGGGCACAGGGGAGTAGGCAGAAGTGACCCAGCGTGGGAGCTTGGCCCATGGCTGACATCCGATCACTTCTAAAGTAGCGAGCCTCGGTTGGGGAACTAAGCCCTTTAGTCGAGATAAATAGGTAACATGTGATCAGCATCCATCGAAGCAGGATGTGTATAAAGTGTCAGTCTCGCGATCTGGCTTTTCCACTCATTGAGGGAGGAAGGATCTCTCTGATCACGGCTCCCTAATTATCCTTTAATATTCGAGTTGATGATAAGGAAGGGGGTTCCCTACCCGATTGGGAAGCTGACCATATTCTTGTCTATGAGGAAAGTGCCGTGATCACCCGTGATAAATATCGTGCGATTCCACTTAGAAGAAGATGCGCAATCACCAAAACCGTCAGCGGTTGATCTCTTTTCAGCTTCGTAAGAAAAGAAAGCCCGACATAAACATCGGAGATCACGGCCGACCTTATTCCGTCGGACCACCCTTTCTATACGGAGTTGTATTGATCGAAGGCCCAGGCGGATTGGCGCAAGTAATCTGCTTGGCTCGGAAGCCCGGTATTGATGCGGCGGCATATCGGTTGTATTTATGCAGTAGGAGCGACTATTCCTTTATAAATCAGGCGATTTCTCGGTGGCGATGGTATGAGCTTGAAACATAGCGAGTAAAGTCCATGACCCAGGGGCTGAGACCCGAATGGGACGACGTTGACGAACCAGCGAGGCGCTCGGAGCTCTTCAGCCCCAGCAGTGGTCTGGGGCACTCGTCTAAATCCAATTAGTGTGCAGTAGGAGTTGGTGGAACTCTCACGAGACCAGGGGCAGCCCGTAAGAGCCTGACGAGGCTCGTGAAAGGCGCATCCATAGGAGGAGAGCAATGGCACCTGGCGCTGAGGCGTTGTGGAAGAGGAGAAAATGATCGGACTGGGGGCATGATCCCACCTGGGAGATGTGTGTGAGGGGATGCTTGGCGAGAGAGAACGGCGGAGTGATAAGCCAACCCACGCATTGCGAGGGGAAGGGAACAATCTTGGACCAGACGATTCGAGGCATCCAGAGCTGAAGCCCTTGAAGGGGTACGTAAAGAGTTGAGCCTCAGTCTCCATGGATGCTTTGGTATAGCAAGCAGGAAATCAGTTCACGGCCGAGTGCTACACTTTCCTCTCGTGATTAGGGATCACGTAGATCGAGATCTCATAGACCACCTCGCTTACTATAGACAGGTGGTTTACTGGACCACTGGGGACCCTGTCGATGTAGAGCCTTTGTCATCATCTTCAAGGCTCGACGGTGGCCCTCTAGTTCAGCGAGCTCACTGCCGGCCTCGATCATCCTTCGAGAGAGTTCTCACGTCACTTTCGTATCCCACTTCATCGGACTCGGAGTACGGGAAGCTGACCTGCCGCTGGCCAAGTAAAGCCAAGCCACTGCGGAGAAATATGAGGTCTCGTCGGAGGTTCAACTCGGTCGTTAAAGGTAGACATCCCAAGAAGAGGGTGTTGTCATCACGCCTTTGTAGTGGGCTAGGCATACGATCAAAAGCCACAATGTTCTCCATCTCGAGAAGAACCCTCGAGGCAAGCATGGTAGGGTGCTCGCAGCGAGAAAAATGTCAGCGGTGAGGGAGGCCGCCGCCACAGCGGGGCTCTTGGCGTAAAAGGAAAGCCAGGCTGAGAAGCGGGGCCAGAAGCCCAGAGACGAAGAGGCAGAGACGGATCTCACGGAGGCTCCGAAGACGAGAGATCGATCTCAGAAGAAGAAAGATAACATCGGGGGTGGCAGGTCCCTGACCTTGCAGCGCAGTACCCACCTTAGAAGTTCACCATGGCCTCGGTGCATCTGGAAGTCTGCGGGGTGCATCATGAGAAGTTCTTAGGTGGCCTTCTCATAGAGACAAACCATCAAAGAGACATAACCGAGTACTACTTGAGTTCCATAGAGATCATGGGCATCGAACGGATGGCGCTGTGATCGGACAGAAGAAGAAATCAGATTCCACAGTTCGACGTGGACATCTCGAGTTACGTGGCTCTAAGGTAGACTAGGCACCTCTCCCACCGCAAGTCGGCCGATGACAGCATCGGCAGCCCACGGGGAGAGGTCAGCTATGAGTTTAGGGATTCGTGGAGAGTGGTGGGGAATCCAGTTCTTGATTAAAGGAAGGCTGCTTTCGCAGACATCGGAGCCCGGGAGACACTGGGAGTGGCCAGGTGTCGGCTTCCTCGGTTGGATACCCACCGCAACCTTCCTCGGACTTTGACATGGAAGGATGTCGACATCCCCGTGATGACTAGTGAGTAATAAGGGCCGTCATAGCGACAAAGCAGTTCACAAGGTCGTGACAGTGAGAACGAAGCACATCATCTTCACATGCAGTTTTGACAAAATCTGGGCGCCGGAAGGAGAAGTGGAACCCGGTAAAAGCCCTTCTTGGGATTCTCGGGAGAGAAAGGAAGTGAGAGATCTTTCTGCTAGGGTGAGTCTGGCTGGTACTCACTTTAGGAGACCCCACATGCCCGAGCCTAGCGACGATAAAATTCCTCATAGTGGATGCCATCACGACATACACGTATTCTTGGCGAGGCCTTCTCTGATGCCATAGGGCCATCCCTTAGCCTATCATGTGAGGTTGTCGAGTGACGGAGGGAATGGAGTAGGAATGGTTCGAGAGACGACCGGAGTAGCCGGAGTCTTTACTTAGGCGTCGATGAAACGCCAGCGGGTTAATGATCCACATGGATGAGCTTGACATGAGAGATGAATTAAACACCAGACCTTCTCGGAAGAAATTTGAACCGATACAACAGCGGTGCGGAACCTTACCACCAGCCTACATCGGATCAGATTGGCGAGGCGTCAAAGAGACCTCCTCATCCAAAAACTGTAAGCAAAATGTACAAGGTATTCGGCTTGGAAATGAAGGACATGGGAGGAGTGAGCTGGAACTATCACCCGCAAGTGCAGATGTCATTCCACCAGCCCGAGGCCAGATCAAAACGGAAAAGTTTTGCCCGAGAGAGGCGAAGGCGATCAGCGAAAGAGTCGACAAACTCCTCTAAAAGCTGAGGCTATCGAGAAATAGACTATCAGGCTAGTTTGGCTAATGTGATTCTCATCAGCGAAGGCAAATGGCAAGTAGGCGACTTTGCATTAGCTTTGATGTTAACAGGCTTGCGTGGCTTTCTGCTTGTCATGTGACACACCTCATGAGTGAACCTTCATTTGAATCACGAGCGAAGAGGTCGACCAAACTCTATCGAGCAGAGCTATCAGAAGTAGACTATCTGGCGGTTGGCTAATGTAGTTCTCTTGAAGGTAAATGGCAAGTGGTGACTCTGCGTGAGCACTGCAGGTGTTGGCTGAGCTTGCGAAGGCACGATTTTCCCACACACCCGGGATTGACCTCATAGTGGACGCCACTATTGGCCACGAGCTCCTCAGCTTCATGGACGCTTTCTCGGGTTATAATCAGATCAGAATGGACCCTAGCGACTAAGAGAAGACCTCATTCGTGACCGGACAGGGAACGTACTATTATCAGGTGATGTCTTTTGGGTTGAAGAACATTGGGGCCACCTATCAAAGGTTGGTAAACAGAATGTTCCAAAAAAAGATTGGAGCATCCATGGAAGTATACATAGACGACATGCTGGTGAAGTTAGTCAAGGTCAAGCTCCACGTAGACCACCTAGCTGAATCGTTCTAGGTCTGATGGAATTTATAAAGATAAGAAGTTAAAAACCCTAACGAAGTGTGCTTTGAGAGTCTCAGCGGGGAAGTTCTTGGGTTTCATAGTCAGCATCCGCGGAATAGAGTGATCGGACAAGATAAAGTGGTACTCGACATGTCTGACCACCCTCGAACACTAAGGAAATTCGATTGCCTAACATAGGAGAATAGGTACTTGAAAGGTAGAAACACTGTGTCCAAATCCAGTGACACGTGTTAGCCCTTCTTTAAAGTTTTGAAAAATGCCTTCCATTGGGATGCCGGCTGTGAAGGCGTTCTCGGCCTTCAAAAACCTATTTAGCTCCCCTGATACGGTAAGCCCCTCGAGGAACTCATACACGCTGCCAGTGGTTTTTCGATTTCTCGACTAGTCTTTGCCTTATGTGGAAGAGCGGGATAGAAGTCTGACTTAGGTCTGTGTGGCCGACTCACGAGAGGCGGAGGAAAGATTATCCCAGATGGAATGACTAGTTCAGCATTGGTGACCCACCAGCGAAAGACTTCGACCATGTACTTCCAGCTCACATAACTTCAATTAAACTGAACACCCCAATAAAAGCAAATCTTGCATAAACAGGAAACCTCAAGAGAATGGTAAAATGGGTCATAATAGAAATTACAAGTGAGTTAAATACATTAGATACAAGCCGAACAACGATCAAAGGGCTTGAGTGGTAGTGAGTTTGTAATGGATTACTCAAGCTGAGAGACCTCAGAGCCATGACGTCAGGCTCATGGGGTTATCAGTGAATCAGGCGCGATCTTGAAGCGGGTGGGGTGGGTTGGCCTCCCGGATGGGATCGATGGAATATGCTTCCAGTTAGAGTTCTAGGCCTCCGATACTTGACGAATATGAAAATTTGTCGTTGTCGGGGAACATATCGCAGCTCCATGGAGGCGTCAGCCTAAGTGTCATAGCGATTCACGGTTAGTGGTGAAACAATCGAAAATTCTAAAGCGAGGTGAAAAGATGATCCCTTTACCTCAAAAGGTATGCGAAGCTGCTCGAAAAATTTGTACGGTCGGGTTAGATCGTCTGAGGCCCAGAAAAATCCATGAGGCGGATGCCTGCCTTGGCCAAAGTTAGCGCAAAGGCAGCTGCGGGAGGGCACGGATGAGGCGGATACCGGTCAGAACACCTCTTGGAGCCCTCGATAAACATCGACAAATGAAGAAATTTTCCCGAGTGATGACTAATGAGGTTGGATAGACCCATGCGGGGACTACTTGTTAAAACGAGACATTACAGCGTCAGAAGGAGGCATAAACTAAAGAGCAAGGTTAAGCTGGTCGGCTCTTTGCGGGGACCCTTTATAAAACGAGGTTTTACGCACCCCTCCTCGAAATGCATAGGAAAGGGAGAAGGTCTTGACTATGTGCTTAGAGGAGGTGCCTGAGAGGCGTCTATGGCAACGTATTGGAGCTCGGACCTTGGTAGGGAAGAGCCACTGAGCAAGGAGTATTATTGGCCCCGATGCTCAGACGCCGTGGCCAATTCGAAAAATGCACAAAAATATGTTAAGAGCATGCCCACAGATCTCCACTTCCATCCGAGCCAGCCGGCCTCGATCATGGCCACGACCTTTCGTAGTGGGGTTAGACATACTAAGGCCCCTACTCATTGGGAGGGGCCAGTGCAAGTTCACCATTGTAGGAGTGGACTGCTTCCTGAAGTGGGCGGTGAGCCATTAGCAGCAATCAGGCAAAGGTGCGTAACCGTTTGGCGTTCCATAATATGCAGGTTCGGAATCCCAAAAGCATTGGTATATGATAATGGAAAGCAGTTCGACAACTTAAAATTCAAAAACTTTTACGCCCGAGGCTCCGGAATCGAAATTACTATTCATCCCAGCTCATCATGATCCTAACGAGGAATGACGGAATCCATAAGGACTCGAGGCGACGTGAAGGCAGAAAGTTGGAAAACTGCAAAAGGGAAAATGGGTAGAATACCTCCCTGAGGTACTATAGGCTTACATAACTACATGCAAGTCATTAACTCGAGAAACTCCGTTAGGCCTTAGCATTTGGCACCGAGGCGGTAGCCCCTGTCAAGGTTGGGCTTAAGTCACCTAGGGTCGAGTTCATAAGCATTAGGAAACCTGATAGGAGTCTCTGGCAAACCTTGATCTTACGGAGGAGAGCGAGAGCGGGGCTGCGAAATGCGCCGGGACTACCAGCGAGCACAACAAAGATTACTATGATGGAAGGTCGGGGCCCTAAATGGTTTTTAGCCAGACCGACTGGTGCTTAAAAAAACCTGCACGGCGGAAAAGGGCCCACTCACGAGGGCGGGATGGCCCCGGGGGGAACCTATATCTTGTACACGAGGATAGTCTAACTTGGCAACTATGAGCTTCAAACGGAAGAGGAAAGACCTTGCATCACTCACCCGGAATGTAGGGCACCTCAGCGGTTTACTGTAAACCTCGGATTGTATCCCAGTAATAAAGCGTAATAGTTCTACTTTTGTTCAAATAACAGTTTTTGTGTTTATTTTCGATCTGCCTACTCTTGTAAATCATAAAGAAAGAACCAGGGAGCTCGGTTTATCATAAATCCACGGGGCTCGAAGGGCGCAGAAGGTACATGAACATGGGGAATAGTATATGTGTTTACAAAAGATTGTACTTTATTTTAAAGAAATTCACAGTTATTCCCGAGAAAATTACAATAAGCAAAAGCGGCTCTCGTCTCGAAGAATTACAATCAGCAATACCGTTCTCTACATCTCAGAAAATTATAATCAACAAATAGCCACTCAAGGTAAAAACCACAAGAAAGAGAAAAGGGAAGCCGAAAAAAGAGAAAAGAGGGGAGGAGAGGTATAACATAGACGGGAATTAAAAGCATTCCTCTAAACATCAGCCCACACCTCCGAGCGTGTTCCACGACTGACTCCATCAAATGTCGGGACTAGGGGACAACACAACTCGACAAATGGCCGGGACTAGGGAACAACACAACTCCTACGAATGGTAGAGCAGCGAAACCAAGCGTCGGTCTATGACCACTAAGCGAGACCCGTGGTAAGGCGGTCAAACCACTGAAGCTTCATCATGTTCGAACTCTGATGCTGGCGAAGGTAGGAAGGAAAACGGGAGCGGCGTATAACATACACCCTCGAAGGAAGGCGGTTATCTATAAAGAAGCTTGGACACCTTGGGAAGTCACGCAATCTGTTCCGATTCTCCATAGACCGGCGTGGAAACTCACTTTCCCGAGAAGGAAAACCGAGCCCGATGGCTCGGTTTGTTAAGGAAGCCACGTAATTTCGGTTTAATCGAGAAACCCGCAACAACTTTCGATTAAATCCGAGCCGCATAGCTCGGTTAATAAGAGCCAATGACTTCAAAAAGGCGCGTAGTGGACCTCGATAAGAACACAGGCTCGAATATTAAAGGCCACGCCTTTCGAGTTGAAGAAACCCATTAGATTTCCAGTGCATAAAACCCGTGCTTCGGTTGTTAGAAATCCACGTAACTTCGGTTATTAGAAACCATAGCTCAGTTTAATAAAACCCGATGCTTTCGATTTGTTAAAACCCATGCTTCAGTTTATTAAAAACCCCACGCATGCTTCGGTTCCATTAAAGAAACCCGTAGCTCAGTTTAATAAAACCTTGCATTTCGAAGCGCGTAGCCACGGTACCAATGAATCAGAGCTCGAGGATATCAAAGTACCGCGTAGCTCGAGTTCAAAAACCCGTGGCTCGATTCGATAAGAGCCCGGTAAGCTTAGTTTGTTAAGAGCCACATAGCTTCAGTTCAATAAGAAACCCTAGTAGCTCGATTTGTTAAAATGCGTAAGCACCAGGAGCAGCTAAAGCGCCTAGATCTAAGCGTAAAGGGCTAAATAGCTTGGAAGCCTCGCATCCCAGGTTGTAAAATAAGATGGTAAAGATCAGCTCGAGGCCCATAAGGTACAGGCCTTGTCCATTTCGTGATCACCACATTTCCTTGGTGACCAAGGCCTCCACGCCTCTGAGATCTCGGCGAAGTCCATGGCATTCATCGATTAAAGCGTATGGAGCTCACGACCTCGGGGAAGCCTCTTGGGCGGCTCGGCAATATCGTGGCTTTGATGCGCGGCTAGATCCTTAACCACTTGCGGCTCGTCCACGGCCCGCGCGGCTTGTCCTCAGCAACCCTCGAAGCACTCGGGCCTTCTTTGCTTTATCTTCAAGCTCGTGCTTTCCGCGATCATTAGCGGTGTGCCGGTCGGATTCCTACTTCACGGCATCCTTGACAAGGCGCTGCATCCGAGCTCGAAGGTCGGCATTCTCGGAGGTCAGGGAGGCAACCTTGGCTTTATACGCTTTCATTGCTCTAAGGCCGCCAAGAAAAAAAAATTTGCGGCCCTCACTCGCCAGGACTTTTCGTATGTCTCTTAACCATTCTGAAGCGAGATAAAATTAATGGGCCGATTTGAAATAAGCGATTGGAACGAACAAATAAAGAGCGTCTGGACATACGGTGGCGTAAGCAGCGATAAAGTAGAGCCTCCTCAACGGACATAACGTCGCCCTCTTGAGGTCATGATCGATAGGATAAGCGTCTGACCTCGGCGCGAGCTTCGGGTTAGTAAGCGGTGAGTCCTCATCCCGCTTGATTCTAAAAGCGATCCTTTCCCTGGCCCTCGGCATCATAGGAGGAGCTTGGCGTTTTGCGGCGGGACTCCCGACGAGAAATGGGCGGGACTTCGGGGAGGCTCGCGGTCTCGCCAGAGATTTTCGGACCCGCCATCTTGGACACCTCCGCCATGGAAGGAGGCGCCTGACCTCTCGCCGGGACTTGAGTCGGGACGACCCGGCCTCTTTGCGGTCGGCAGTGAAGATGCTCTGACCTCGGGATCTTACCCCGAATCGCAAGGCTGCTCTCGGGGGGAGCTTGAGCTTTACGCTTAACGCTTCTCTTCTTCTTTGCAAAAGACACAACTCGTTGAAGCTCTTCTCGAGTGGGTTTCACAGCAGAAGGCCCCTTAAGAGAAGGCTTCATAACAGAGGGTAGAAAGGGCCTCAAAGTAGGGGGTCGAGAGGGGTTCACACCAAAAGGCAGGGAATATCGATCCTAATGCGGCCACCAGTACACCGCGGGAGACACTTAGCGTTGCACTTCACCTCCTTATCCCGGAGGCGAGGTGGGCCGGATACTGAAGCGCCGGCCTGACGAAAGCGAGGGTTAAAAACACCTCATGAATTTCGGCTAAATCCGATTAACGAATGGAAGCTCCGCGTAGGATTTCTCGGGGCGATCAAGCGGTTGGAATCTGAGCGTATCTTCGATCAGTAGGATTATACTCCCGAAATTAAGACCCGCGAAAAAATGCGTTCCTTCCGGTGTTTATGGGATGGCCGGAAGATCAGAGATGATCAACTTGGCATTGGTGCATTTGATGTACAAAAAGCCCTTCACAGGCCTCTTTCACACTAAAGAAGTCAATGATAGAGCTATCTTTGCAGGAACCAGGGCCTTGTCCCTAAAAACAATCATAAGGCCGACTAAAACACCCTAGAAATTGGGAGAAAGTTGGGACGAGCAAACGTTGAAGTGTTGTAAGACGTTCTTGATAAAGGGGTGTAGAGGAAAGCGGAGGCGGATTCTCGAAGAGCATGAAAAACGAGACCATCTTAAGAACACAGACGATGTAGGAGGTGAGAAGATCGGGGCACAGAGACTTGAGCGCTGAGAGGGTCTATAACGAATGCGAAGGTTTTCATAAGGGCTTTACGTGGGACCCACCGAGCGTCCGCATACTTCATGGCGACGCCCGAATATTGAGAACCACTAGGGTACCTGAAATCATATAATCTTTCCCTTGCCTTTGCCATGAGGACGGATGATCCATTGGAGAACTCTATCGACCATGGCAGCAGACTACCGGATCCTTTGTCGGTCCGTCTTATTTCGGAGACTCACCAGCGGCCTTTTCCACTATGCTGAACCCGGAAAGAGCGATTGGGCGGAGGAAATGCATGATGATTAGACCAGTATAAGGGAGGTCGAGCGAATGATAAAGGCGGAATCGACCCCGAGCATGCCACTAATAGCCACCCAAAAGAGTCGGAGTGATGGCACCCGCATGGCTAAATCATTTCGACATAATTCCGGCGAAAAATGGGAAGATGGGAACTGGAAACAATGGCCCGCGCGAGGACCCACAGATCAGGAAACGAGAAAAGGTAAACGAGGTGGAAGAAGAAGAAAGAGTACCCAGAAATGGGGGAAGAAGAACAAAAGAGAGCAGCGGCGTGAAGTAGAAACGACATAAAAACCCACTAAGAGCAATGCGGCGATGATTAGAGAAGTTTAGAAAGAAAAATCAGGGACCACATAGAAAGGAGTTTGAAGCAGGAGATACGGTTGAATGGTCGTGATGCACAGAAAGCGTGCGTGTATGGGCCGGGAGCCTTGGCCGAGAATGACGCGTGAGGCAAGGTGGGCTTGGGCGTGCTTGGGCCAGAGCCCGGCGTGAAGCTCGGCCCATGACGACATCCAGATCCTTACAAGGTGCGGGCCGGTTGGGAACTAAGCGCGTCGGATAAATAGGTAACATGGATGGTCCGCATCTGCAGCGAGGCGTGTAAAAGGAAATCTGAGTCTCCATGATCAGCTCTCCACTCATTGAGGGAGGAAGGATCTTTCGCGACCTCCGCGGCTCACTGGTATCGCATGTGATTGGCTGATAAGGAAGAGGATTCCTGCTCCAATTAGGAAACCCAGTATATCGCCGTCCCCAGCAAGGAAAGAAATCGTAAATGTCCTTTTTATGATAAATCTGGCAATTCCATCGAATAAAGGAGCCGCCAATCCACGAAACCATGACAATTGATCTCTTTCCACTTTCGTAAGAAAAAGAAATTGGCTTAAACGTCGGGCGTCACAGCCGGCAGTGCGTCAGGCATCTTTATGCGGGTTGTACATCGATTGGCCGACGGACCGGCCCGCGATCTATGGCTCGACCCAGTATTGATGAAGCGGCACCATCATAATCAAACGTGTTTTTATATTTTCCCACTATTTTCACCAACAAAATAACGATTTTAAAAATCGTAAACAAAAGCCACTAGCGCTGTGTTTTTAAATAGTGATACATTTATCACCATTATATTTAAAAGTAATAAAAAAAAAAAATGTTGTAGAATTAAGGGAGAATTAAGCTTTACTCCCAAAGGGGAAATAAATCTAATTAAAGAAATAATACCCAAAAGTATATCATAATTCCAGCTACGAAAATTATGTGTCCACAAATGATGAAATACATGATAACCCTTCAAATTAAAAAACCCTCACTTCTCTTTATCATTTTATTCTCAATAAAAATGATTGTTTCCTGTAGATTAAAGATTTTACTTTGTTTTATTTGTAATTTTGTTGTCGATTTATTACAACTTGTGAGTGTATTGTCTTGATATGACGATGGACAATTCAGACTACAAAACATATCCAATTGGACACAGACATCAACTCATGATTGTCAACTGGTATCAGATGTTCTCTAGTTATTATAAGATTATCAAATATATAGACATTGAGTCGATTATTTATGTTATTAACCTGGATGCTGCATTTTTTAAGAATTTGATTCTATGTTATCGAATTTATGCTAGTTTGAATCAATAAAATTATTTTTCTTTAAAAAAAAATGGAAGCGGAATCATTTTTACAGAAATTTGGAAGAATATAAATAACAACAATGGTGACGAGCAAAAGACTAGAATGTCATAAAATACAGAAATAATGGAATATTAACAGTTGTGAATATTTGATTTCAGAGGAGTATGTTATCATCATAAGATATACACATCCACATCCACATCCACATCCACATCCACTTGGAAAGAATGGAGATGAGATGGAGATATTCAGAGAGAGATGGCCGGTTTGTACCTGTAGATAGCATACACACGTGATTGGGAAGGAGGAAAATTGATCAGAAAAATTGGAAGTGAACACTTTGTAAAATTGCAGATTCAACTTTATTCATTGCTAGTTGTCAAATCACTTCCATTTTTTTGACATATTTTTTATACATAATACTGACATTACTCACGTTTTGGGGTGCAGGTACTGAATCTACTGTAAGGGGTTTTAGGACCACCAAACCAGTCGATAGCATACACACGTGATTGGGAAGGAGGAAAATTGATCAGAAAAATTAGAGTAGACACTTTAATAAATTGCAGATTCAACTTTATTCATTGCTAGTTGTCAAATCACTTCCATTTTTGACATATTTTTATACATAATACTGACATTACTCACGTTTTGGGGTGCAGGTACTGGTCCTACTGTAAGGGGTTTTAGGACCGCAAACCAGTCGATCAAGAATATATCTTCAATATCCAATTTGAAGAACTGGAAGTTGTGACCCTTGGGCCAGCCTGATCACAATCAAAAAAGTAAAACATGGATGTTATTTACAAAACATGTGGAAATGAAAACAGGGGTTATGGTTATTATTAGGCAACAAATGCATGCATCTCAGGTTTGGTAAGAAGAACTGTTATTACCCTTTAAATGGATAGCTTCAAAAACAAGAGCATTTCGAGCAAAAACTACTTTATAGGTTTCATCCAACTAACCTCAGCTGAAATACAGCAGAAGGAAAGTTCAATCTAAGAAAGATCAAAAGCATATGCTAGCCCAAAAGTTTAGCAGCTTATTTCTCATTCATTTCAACTATTTTGAGGATAAATCTCTAAATTGATGTGAATAAAAAATTGGACAAGCGAAGCGCAAAAATATTATGGATGCCTACTAGTAAGCATGAATCCAAAAAATTCAAGTAACTACTGGTCAGTATGCAAATGTGAAAGGCAAACAGCATCCAAAAATGGTACAAGGAAGAAACTATAGAGTGAGCTAGGAATCCAAGAAGGAATGTGGCCATTATAAATAACAGGTCGAAACTTGATTCTGCAACATACCTTTCCTGTAAGTGTAATTTTTACTTTAACTGGGATTCTCAGGGTCTTTCTTGCCACAAGTTCCAATGGGGTACTCACTGATTGTAAAAGAGGACCTCGGATCAAACAATGCATTTCTTGGGGTGGGATCAAGAGTTGTCAAATAGAAGTATGGGACACCACGACCACCATCAGGTAGCCCATCACTAAATGAGACTACATTTCTGCATGGTATTCAGATAATAATGTTGAGTGACAAGAAATATAGGAAAACATGAAGAACTACAATAAGATATCACAGCCATGATAAATTGTCATAACTAATCATGAAAAGAAAGGCAATGGCAGAGGCAGAGACAGAGGGCAAGGCATACAGCATAATTGTCGTGGATATTTTTATTTAAAGAATGATCTAATAATAACAAAAAAAAAGAAAAGAAAAAAGAATGATCTAACAATAAAAGAAAACTAAGGTAATACCATTGAAGCCTGCTCAAGTGGTAAAGGGTTGAAGTGGGTTATGGGAGGTTCTCAGTTCAAGTGAGAGTATGGAGGGAAAAAAAGAAAAAAAAAAAGAAGTATTTATCTATTTTTAGAAAAGAGAAAACTAAGGAAATGTATATGTGTTTATGTGGAAAAATAACAACTAAGAGTGAGGTGTCAAGGCCCAAAGAAAATCCCATCAGCAAAGCCATAGATATCCCAAGTCAAATTTGAACAAAATCAGACCCAGACCATTATAGTAGTAAATAAGAGTGTAGAACAGAAAAAAAAAAAAAGAAAATTGATTCTGCCTTGTCAAAGCTATTTGGGAAAATGAACTCCGTTTCACCATTAACTATAAAGTGTCTCAATTTCCAGGGGAGAATAAAAGTCATGTCTCAGATGAGAATTCTTTATGTTGGGCACATAAAGTAGTGAGGTTTTAGTCACATACATGCAGTAAGACTCAGAGCTGTGATTAGTGTGCTTTTGTACTATGAGTATGGGTCTCAGGAATTTTAGCCTCCGAGGTGAACCTTAAGTGAACTTTCCTCATCTTGGATGGAAGCTAACATAGTTCTATGCATATAATTTTATGTATGTCTAAGTGCTATATCTTAATCAAAATGAAAATTAAATTTGGAGATAAAAGTATCAGCTTGATTATTCTGACCGGATTCTTTTCTTCAATTTTCATAAGATATCTCTGCAAAAACTTAAAATCTTAATGTCTATCTATATAAATTGATGACATATCCATATACCCACATAAAAGAGTATTAAAGCGTTCTAACATTTTGCATACATCCAAAGAAACTTTGGAATACCGAATTAAAAGGATTTCCAACATATATGATATATCTTAAAACAGGGGGCAACAATCATCTAAATGAAAAAATAGCTTACCCAAAGGGTGCTCCTCCCAAGTCCTTTGAAATGGTACTGCAATAAATAAAATGGTAGCATCAGCTCTAACTTTGACAAGATTTAAGCTTATTACTTCATAGCACAGATAGATTTTATAATAATGTAACAAGGCTTCACACAAGTCAAACAGAATTTATGATTGGGTGTTCAGAAAATAGAAAACTGAAACAAATTAAAACTTTGAAGCTCATAGGCCCTGACAGTAGAAAATAAGAGACATATGTCAAAACAAAACTCCAAAACCATAAAGGCTACAGCAACAAACCAATTACATCACTCTTAACCAATCATTGATGATCACTTCAATCTACAGACATCCATTTAATCTCCAAAATACACGCAAAAAGAAGTTGTATGTCTGCCAAATGCTCCCAATCATCCATTTTTGCTTTAATAATTTTAAACCATGTCAAACAGAAACTTTCAGGCATATAGATCCTTGGAGTTTACTGTGATCAATCTCAAAAGTAAATCAAAGACGATCGATTAACCAAAAGCATGAAAACCAGATAAGTAAAATTCCGAAGACTAATCAATCAAAACTAAGATGAATAACAAAAAAGCTAGAAGAAGAAAGTATACTTCAAAACCCCCCAATAATTCTGGGAGACCAGCCATCGAGCAGTGGCGGCAGCATCATCAGGGTCTGGTTTCGACACCGACAACAGCGTGCATGAACAGAAACTCGAGACCCCAAAAAAATCAAGGCCAAAGCAAACAGATGGCAACGAAAATCGCCCTTGATTATCATTTCCTTCGTCTGTGAACTGAGAACTGAGTAGTAAGAAGAAAACGAAGATGGCATCAAGCAGAACACAAAGCTGATATTTATACACAAACACTTCAAGAATTCTACCTTTCACCGATCAAAAAAAGGAAATTATGGGTTTCCTAAAAGCACTTCCTTTTAACAAAATTTACGGGCATGAATGATGGGTTTGTGACAGCACCTCTTCCAATGAATTCCAGCAGATAAGAACGTAAGGAGGCGAATAATAGCTCTAAAAAGGAAGTGGGTGAAGAGACACAGACACTTAAATTATGGGGTCCCCCGAGATGGGCATGATTCCTTTATCTATCCATTTGTGGATCGAATCCTTGAATTCGGCTTTACCTTGTGGACCCTCCAACCAACTGAAGAAATGCCCAAAGAGCTCACATTAAGATTGCGAAGAGCTCGAGACCGGTAGCGCCAAACACGTGCTCGTTGATCGGCCGTTGGCTTACGCTTCTGAATGTCATATGGGGATTGTATTTCTCTTTTTCTATATATATATAGAAGAATTTGATAAAATATTAAATTTACTCAAATATATTTTTATCAATAATGATCTCAAAAATTGGGTGATTCTTATTTAGGGACATTCGAACAATCCTGACAGGTGTGTTTAAGCTGCAAAATAAGAATAAAAGTGACCACCTTGGAAAGGATAATAAAGTTAATCAAGGAGTTTTATCCCTAATTAATACAAATTTTTTTAAAAATTACCAAAATAATGTTCAATTTAGTGTTTGACATACACATTATCCTTTGGAATTTTTTTTTTAGTTAAAGTCGTAGTTAGTGATGAGTAGACTTGGCAAAATTTGACACGACCAGTGAACCCGAGAATATTTTTGTTTGTTTGAGTTGAATCTAATCGTGTTTTGATCAAATTCGTATTGATCTGCATAACCTGTTTAATAAACAGGTTATATTCGTGTCAATTCACATAATACAAAATTGACTTAAATTGACCAATTTAATTATTATGTAAATAAATATTTAACCCAAATAACTGTTTTAATACGTTATTTTTGTTAAATATTGATGAATTAGTTATAAATTATATTAATTTAAATAATCAAATTAATAAACGGGTTATGCATGTCGTGTCGTATTACCAAATTACTAATTAGTTAGTTTTTAAATTTGTTAATTTTAACACGATTATTATTCGTATCGTATTTAGGTTAACAAATACAGTATAATACATATATGTTGACACGATCCGAACAAGACACGCCGACACAAATTGACACCCCTAATGATGTGTATGTGAATGTGCATAATTTTCGTTTTCAAACAATTTTGGTCATTTTTCTTTTAAAAATTTGTATTAGTTTGGGAGAAAACTTAAAATTGAGAGCATCTTGACAGGAACGAAGAAAAGCACTGTCCAAACTAGGGATGGACATGATTAGGTTAACCGAACCGTAACACAAAATAAAAACCAACCATCGGTTATTGGTTTGTTATTTATATAAACAAAAAACCTAATCATTAATATAGTTAACAAAATCTTCGATTAACCATATATCGTTTTTTCAATTAACCATAATTAAAAAATAAATTTACAATTTCATAATCATATATTAAAGTAAGTTATAATAATTATTATAAATACAATAAAAAATGCAAAGAGAAAAGATGAATACAATCTATTCATTTGCAATCTTATGACACTTATGCATTTATAATATATATTTATAATACATTCACAAATAATATAAGAAACACATGAGATTAGATATTTAATCATAATTTTTTTAATCAACCACATATTTTAACAACTTAGAAAAAAAAATTTCAAATAAATCACAATCAATATACTTTGGTTTGGAGGAAAATGGTAAAAGCTTCATTTAGAGGAAAAAAGTAAAAACGACGAATAAAAACGAGAAAGTCAAAAGTTACAAAAGTAAAGAAATCTATTATATATATATATATATATATATATTTGTATTTAATAAACTAAAGCACAAATAAAGCGAGATTTGTGTAAAGCAACAGTGACATTAAATTTGATTAAACATTTTTTAATTCGATTTCCATTTGATTTTTCGATGAATTCGATTTCTTTGGAAATTTTGCCCGTCCTAATCCAAACACATCAGACCAAACAGACCCATGTAATTATGAGAATACCAAAAATAGGGATTTGTTAAGAGGGAATTATGGTAAGATGAAGGGGCAGGGAGGAACAAAAAATATTTGATTAAAAGATACATGAATTTTGGAAATATAATCTTACATTAATTTTTTTTTACCATAGTTGACAAAAACAAATGATAGTTTGGTTTATAATGAGTTATTTAAAACAAAACTATGGAAAGTGTTAGATAAGATAATTTTGAATTATTTGATGTTTTTTAATCAAGTATTTCTTTATGATACTAAATAAATGCCAAAAAAATAATGATATTAAAATAAAGTTAATTATTTTAAATGAAACGCCTGAGTGTTTTACAAGATTAAGACTTATAACACAAGCCTTCAAGCTAATCACGCACTTCATGAACCTTTTACAATACTCTTCAAGTTTAATCTTAACTTTCATGTACTCAATCTTTTCAATTATTGAACGTTTAACTTCATTAGTCAGTTTAAAAAAAACTTCATTAAGTTCTACAACGATAATAAAATCAAATACATAAGAAGAAAAAATATGATTTTTTTTTTCTTCTTGAGATTTATTCATTTTGTATTATAATGTTATAGTACTATTATATTATCGTAGAGACTTTAACCTGATTTATCCCTTATGTTTCGTTCAACCCTTATCCATTGAGCAAAACCTCATTAATAGAAAGAATGATTTTTTTTAATATAATTATTCACTTTGCATTAAAAGAACAATCACATATATTAAAAGAACAATCTCTCATTGTTATCAATCTTTTTTAATTATTAATTTAATATATTCTATTTTAGTATAAAATAGATAAATAGAATAATTGTTTTTTTAACAATGATAATAATAAAGTTTTTATCATAATAGTTTTATTTTTTATTTTTTATTAATATGTTAAGATGTTATACATATATCATATAAATATTTTACATTTTATAATAATAATAAAGTTAAACAAATTGTTTTCTTGATATAATTAAGATGTTAATTTTAAATATATAAAAAACAAACAACTTAATAAGCACTTATTCAATATTCAACTAAATAAAAATTTATAATGATAAAAAATAATATTCATCGCAATATTAGTAGTCTTGTCAGCATTGCTAATAAAGTTATATTTAACATGTTTAGTAAAAAAACAAGCGACATAACAGGTGCATGTATGTCTTCGACATTGCTCTTTTGTTTTATTTTTGAAAATATTAAAGGAAAAGTTAAAGATACTATTGTGATATATGTTAAAGCTTTTATTTAAATAATTGAACCGTATGGAATTAAGTACTCTTTTCTTTAGGGTTTTTCAGTTAAATAACAGTAGGTAGAAAATTTTACATTTTACTCTGTGGCTTAAACAAAGAAAAAGCGCGTTTAATTCGCGAGAATCGAATAACAATTTTGAGAAAATAAAGAAAATGAATTGGCTGGCCACACCGATTTTATATATGAATCGATACTGTCTTGTTTTCGCTGTTTAGATCGCTCAGCAAATTTGGTCGATTAGGATAAAAGCGAATCTGATGTGTGAAATTTATTCTTAACTTGCTAACTAGCTACCGTCTTGAAGCGATTTATTACAAGTAGTGCAGCAGCGGGATTGTGAATAATGCTTTGCGTTTTAAGCGTTTGTGTATTTTAAATTTGTTTCGTTAAGCTTACGTTTAAAGAAAATGGTTTCTAATAGTTTTCTTGTGCTTTGTTGGCCAGTCGAGTACAAGCGTATTTTACGAAAATGAAAGCCAAGATAGAATATATTAGAAAATTTTCGTATTACGAATTTTTGATAGAGTTAAAAATTTTATTAATGACTAAGCAGTACAAGCTTCGCTTATATATAGGCTTTTCATTTGAACTTTGGTGCAGTAGTTAATGAGATCATGGAACGGATATCTTCTTTTGTTAAGAATATGTGTCAAAAGGGTTTAGTGGATGAATGATTTGGATGTCAGATATCTGGTACATGCGTCGATCGAAGTATGAGGTCAGATGATTTCGATGAGTCTGCATGTCCAATAGTAAAAGCTGATCATTTCAAGTTAAACGAGACAGATCCTCAAGGAAAATAGAGTCCGTTGTGCAAATAAATATTATGAGTACTTGATTCCATCTATGAAGTTATCAAATGCCCGATTCCGATGAATCAAACATTGTTGTGCTCATACCCAACTTTGCCCGAGCCTTTGTCCGTTCCACTAGTCCCTGATTTCATTCCGAGTTGTTTGACCCGTATGACACCGTAGTCTTTAAATTGAACCGGTTCTTGTTCATTCCATGAACATGTATGATAAGATTTGAATTATTGAATGAAAATATAAATATATTAAGTTGAAATAGAGCGTCGCGCTACTTGTGACAGAAGGTTGAAAATATCGGTTTCGTTAAGGATATATCGATGCTGCGTTTATGGATATATCGGATATATCGGAATATCGGTGGATATTTTTTTATGAATATCGATATATCGAAAATTAATAAAAATCTTTGAAATTCGCCAAAAATATTTTCTAAAAGTGTAAAAATGGCAATTAATTATCGAATATATACGAATTCTGATGAGTTTTAAAATCGAAATGAAGATTAGTATGTTCAATTCGCGGCATTTGAAATGGATAGATCGGAGAAATCTTGGTAAAGGCAATCTGTGCAAAGAGGCATGAATTCAGATAATATTGATTATAAGATCGAGCATTAATAAATGAATAAATATCTTGATTTGTATCTGTTGCCCCGTTGATAGGAAATTCGGGGCGATTCATTTGTCTTAGTTGAGAATATCAATGCGTGAAAAAATTAATTTATTATATATTATTATTAAAATTAAAGCTAATTTAAAATATGAAAAGCAATATAATGCTATAAATTTATAATATGCATTATACGATATTAACTAATATATAACTTGATTTTAAAGTATGAACATGAAATGTTAATTTATTAATATATTATTCTTAAATTAACTAATTTAAAATATGAAATAATCATAAGCTAACCAAATTAAACTAATATATAGTTATTTTAGAGATATCTGAAAATTTTTAGAGTGAAATGAAGATTGGATATTAGTAGAAGAATTTGTGATCAAATTTAATGATTTTAGAGGTATTTATAGATTTTTTGGAGTGAAATAAGCGTTGGATGTTGAAAAATGTTGTAATTTAATTATAGGCGGGTTGGATTTAATTTTTGGTGCAAATATGACCATTAGATATAACTAAGCCGTTCGGATCGTCCATGTAGTTAGATCTAGTTAAATTTGAATCTGAGTCGTTGGATATATTTAGATATATCTAGATATATCGATATATCTCGATATATCTCAGATATTTTCTGATATTCCAGATATATCTCAGATATTTTCACAGATATTCAGATATATCGTAGATATATCTCAGGAAAAAACGAAAAATTCGGCGGCGCGTGTCTCTGTGGTCGATGTTCGTAGATATTCAGTCGAGAATCGATATTTCGCCGAAATATCGCTGGAAATGTCTCCGATTTTCTCGATTTTTCGCATGCTTGATTTTTACGCTATGAATCGTTTGATCAGCAGATATCGGAAGTATATAGCGATATATCGGCCGATATATCCAGAAATTTTAATCGCTTGATTTGAAACTAAGGTCTGATATTATATGTAATATTTTCGAGTAAAACATTAGAAAATCAATTTCCATAAAATGTATTTCTTTTTATATTTAGAAATTCTTTTATATTTTTATTTACAAATGAATTTTATATTTTTATTGGTCGCTTACTTTCTATGCAAGGAATATTAAAATCCTTCCCATTGGAGGAATATGAGAAAATTTCGATTAAAAAAAGGAATATGAAAGAAAATCATAATCTCCCACACTGTTAAACTTTTAGAACATTAAAACTCTTGCAAAATTAAAGGAGTTTAAAGCCAAAATAGTTTATTTTTTGAAGAAAAATCTACGAGTAGATTTGTTTTGAAAATATTAATAAAACTAGTATTTTTTCCATACAAGTAGATATTCATGTGTAAAACCGTAATTAGTAAATATCCACCAAATGTGATATTAGGGTAAAATTTCAAAATGGTAGTTAATAAATATGATTTTAAAAAGTTACATTTATAGTTTTGAAAATTTACTTTAAAATCTTATTTATCTTACAACCTTGGTTAATGAATATAAATTTAAAATTTACCTGAAAATCATAATCATCAAACTATGATTTTATATATGAATTATCCAATGTAATAAAAGAGGAATAGTTTGATGAATATTTTCAAAAAAAAATATTAATGTATTTTTTTTTTTTAAAGAACCGTTTTGGCTCTAAACTCAAATTAAAGAATTACCAATTTACCAGGACTCAGTCAACGATCCATTCGCAGAATCCACGTCGCCGGCAGAGTCCAAACATGCGCTAACAAATATGGTACCAGAAGCCTCTGACCGGAAGTTTTGATCCTCCAAGATCAAAACGACGTCGAATCGCCATTCTGCAATTCTCGTCCCGCCGAATCCGTCTCAGTTCCCCCATTTCCACGGTCTGAACCGCAGATTCAGATATGGGGTTCTTCACTCTCGCCTTAGCAGGAGTTGGTTTCATGCTCATTGGCACGTGGGAATCCCTCCTTTCATCCTCTCCGATTCCGAAACCCGACCACTCTCCAGACAGAACAGGAACGGAACCCGGAAGAAAATACCCATATTCTTCGCCTCTGACCTTCTTCTCAATTGCCCTTTTGTCGTGTTTCTTCATTTGTAACTCTCTATATTCGTTAATCGACGCGGTCAATTCGAAGGACAGGGTCGGGTCGCCGCTGCAATTGCAGGTTCTGGCAATTGCTTTCCTTTTTCTCATGTATGCCGTTATCGGGCTTTTAATGAAGTTCACGGATTCAATTCCGCTGCCCTCGTCATTCCTCAATTTAATCGCTTTTTTCGCTTTTGCGGAAGAGTTTTTGTTGTTTTACCTTCAGAAAAAGGACACAGTTGGAATCGAGAACCGTTACTTTGATATGATGCTTGTTCCGATCACCATTTGTCTTTTCTCGACGGTTCTTGAATTGAGATCGCCAAAATCGAATTTGCCTCGATTGGGTCGTGCGATTGGGTTGATTTTGCAGGGTACTTGGTTTCTTCAAATGGGTCTTTCATTTTTCTCGAATTGGGTGGCTCATGGATGCAGTTTGCATGAAAAGAGCAGAGGCAATTATACAGTGAGGTGTAAGGGGCACCCCGAGTATCACAGAGGTAGAGCCATTGCGACGCTTCAGTTTAATTGTCATCTTGCCTTTCTTGTGGTTTTGGTTGTAGCTGTGTTCTCAATGGTTAGCCGGAAGCGTGGAGGCCAAGAAGGTTTTGTTCAATATGGGCCAATCGGTGTAGAAACGCAGTCATTGAATCTTGCAGGACAGTTTTCTCTTGATTCCGATGATGAGGATGATGAGGAGATTAAAGGAGGGGCGAGTGTGGAAAAGCAGAAGCCTGCTGCAATTGAAATGACAGTAAATGGTCATGGGTCGCATCAATGAGGTAAATCTTATATTTGAAATTCTATGAAGCGTTCAATTTGTTGGTTCATTGTATGTTTATTGTAGAAGAAATCTGGGTTGTTTTGCATAAATGAAATAAAATAAGATAAAAAGCTCATTGCTGGCTGTCAGTTTTAAGAAATGCTGGTATGCTATACACTACCAGCAACTACTTGTTCTTAAGAGATTTCTAGATTTGTGCCTGTTCCTGTTTGTTCCAAATCACAGTTTGCAAATCAATTGTTGCTTACGTGATTTATGAAAACCCTATCTGTATAGAATTCCTAGTTTGTGGAACAGAAAAAATGGCCATGTGATATGTTTTGTCAAATTGGATGGTATGAGATGGTCTGCTATTATTGAGATCAAGCAATGATGGTCATTTGCTGTAACGATAGATTTACCTGTAAACTAAACAACTTCTAAGACAGGCTTAAACTGCCAGAAAAGAAATGAAAGGGGCTCATCTCATGCACATGGGAAAGTCTTACTATAAATTCATATATCTGTTGGCATCATCAGGTGATAATTTGTCTGTCTAATGCAACGATTACTGGGCTCATGCACATTTTCATGGTACTGATGCTCTCTAGATTGTCACTCAAACGAAATGGGTTTTTTGTTTGATTCTTTATCATGCATTTCATGAATACATATCAAAAACATGCTGTCATTAAACAGAAGAAAGATTAGTTAGGAAGGATACATATGATCACTCCTTGTTTATTTGTTTATGTCCTAATCAAGTCAATATGTAAGAAACTGTCTCACCTTCTAACCTGATCTTGTGGGAGGCTCTAAGTTCAAGTCTCAGTCAGGACAAAAATTTACCTAACAAAAAAAAATTATGTGTTCTGTTTCTGGGTCCTGTAATCAAAGGACTCTCTGGATGGAACACCTTGTTTGTGACTTTAGTATGGTATGCTGTTGGTATCATGCAAAATGATCAGACTAATGTACAAGAAAAATTGATGGAAACCTACCACAGGGTATCTTGTCACTTAAGCCTCTTTCTAAATCTTGTATCTTGGCATCTGTTGGTGGACTCACTTCATGATTGCAACTGATGAACTGAATGCACATTGATATTGTTGGATTGGAATAAAGAAACCTTTTTAGATTGGTTACAGACATGAGTAACTTGATAAACAAATTGCAGAAAAGAATATAGGAAGATTGTATTCAAGTCAAGTTTCCTGTTTCTGACAACCTTGGTTTTTGAAGTTGCTATGTCGCTGAAACACGGGTAATATGTAGTTAAGTAATACTGTGCAATTCGAGCATTAATTAGATATGATTCTAGGTTTAAGTTAATAGATGAAAAAGATAATACGTATTTAAATTAAGACATGAGGTTAAAGCAGTTGTTAATATGATTCTAGGTTTGAATGGGGTTAGTTAATGGGCTTAGAATGTTTGATGTTATTTTTATGTCAGGATCCACTAAGAACACTTATATATTTGATGAAGTCATGCAGTCAAATTAGACTTAGGATAGTTTTTTCTTTTTTTTTCTTGGAGCATGGGGTGGGTGGGTTGGAGGTTTTGACTTTGCTATGTTAATCAAGCTATTGAGAAGGAAACTTTTAATTGTTCTCTCAATAAATTGGTTGGATAAATAAGGTTTTGAAGGCACTCCAGGTTATATCGCATCGTTCATATATGAATGAATGTGCCAAAAATTTAGAAGCTCAGACCAGTTCTTTTTAATACTTCTATGATTTAGATCCACCATACACTTTCCATCTTTTGAAAAGCTTCTCAAACTCGAAGCCATGATTCATACAAATACTGACAAAGCAATTGGTTCATTGTAATACTGACAAAGCCATGAGCAGATCTGTGACTTATTTTTATGAGGCTGAACTGCTAGGTGAATGAAGGTAAAAGAATGTGTATATAAAATTCTAGAGAATTGTTACAACATGAACTTCTCATCACATGTAATTGATTCTTGTGAATTAAGTAAAAGAGTGGGTTTCGTGACTTCTTATTTATATTCCAATCAACTGTCCATTTTACTAATATGTGACTAATTGGATCAAGTATACTTCATGCTCTTATAGAAGGGATCTGGGAGCAAGGGAAAGCCATTATTGGCAATTCAAATAATCTTTTTCTTCACAGAAATCTGCCCTTGATTCTTGAGGATTATAAACACAACATATTTGCATTGAAATATCCTGTTTCTGAAAGGCTTCTAGAAGAAGCATCTAATCAGGATCTTTCTTCCCTCATCCATGTTTTGTAGGTTGCCTAGGAGAATAGTGGTGGAAGGCATTTTCAGAACAAACCTCAAGAAGCAGGACTCCTCAATTCGATTGTTCTATTGCCCCAATAGCGTAGATAGATTTATTTCTGGAGTAAGTCATCAAGCTCCATTTACTTTAGTTAAAGTCCGAGTCGAGAAATAAATGTATTGGTGATGCTGAATTAGGCTCGTAGTTGTACATTATGATGCTACAATTGAAGGGTTTATTGTCTTCTTTGTAGAAGTTTTGTTTTTGTTATAATGCTAAATTGAGTCCAAGAGGCTTGTGGATGTATTCTTTTTGTTTCATCTTGGCATTGAAATATGCAAACCTTTCTGTGCCGATAACTGTTCAATACGATTTAGTAGAAAACTTTTCCAGCATTCACTTTCATGTGACAAATGCATATGTAGTGTGAACTGGTGAATCTTGCATGGAAAGAGTATGATGCTCTCTTATTGTAGTAAAAAGTCTCATCATGAAATTTTAGGCGTAGAATAATTTCATATTTTGTTAAATTAAAGCTTATTCTTTGTTTTCTTCATCTGTATAAGAAATCTCCTAAAACACATCCCAATCACGACCCTAAAAAATGCAGGCAAAAGAACAGACTAGAAAACTACAATCATTTGGTTGCATTTTTGGCGTTCATTAGTTTATCTAACTTTATAAATAAAGAATATACGGAATTTTAATGTAAGATTACTGAAATTTGGACGAACATGGATTTGAACTGATGATCAATCGCATATAATATATTTCTTTTTGAAGAAAAAGAATGATGATTGGGGGTCATTTTGCTGAATATGTTTGTGTGCCTAAAGAACTGGAAATGTTAAAGGAAATTAAGATGCCAAAGAAGAAACGGTAGAAAAGTAAAAAACTGCCATCTTATAATATCCCGTAGCGGTGTTTGGAGAAGTTTTCAACTAGAGAAGAAAAGGACAGAAGAAAGGAAGAGGACCATGAAGGCTCTTGGAGCTCTGTTATGGGTTTCCTCTTCAATTAATCTTCCAAAGAGACAGAAAAGCTTCATGTAACTAGTTATAACTTCTCTAGATGGCCCTCAAAATGTAATTCCAATCACTTTTGGTATTTGAATAATTGGATGCTTCCATAGTTATCTCAGAAATCCTGATCAATGTGGAAGGAAGGCCTCACACCACAATCCCACACCTGATTTGCCGATTTGAGCGGAAACCCCTTGATGGTATCTGTCATTCCTAGGAAAAACTGTCATCACTCTTGTGTGTTAAGAACGCTAGCCACGGCCCTCCTGATCTCTCTGTCTAGACAAAAGCCGAAAACTATAACCACCGTGTAGATCCGTTATCAATTACTGCCATCTTACCGAATGATTTATGTATAGTTTTAAAAGGCGTAAGGCATACCAAGGCACAAAAGTCTTTTGAAGCTTTGAGACGTAAGACGCACTTGAGGCATGATGCATATCAATTTTATAAAATATGATTCAAAGTATGATTATATTAATAAAAAATTAAAGATTCATATTAGATCAGTTTCCAGAGACGGAAAGGGATAATTCCCTACTTTATTTTATTTTAGTTTCTGATAAATGGTGAATTTACCTTCATAGCGTATTTAACCTTTTTATGTTTGATATGACCATTGACCACAATTAAGAGGAGAGGGAGAGTTTCACTATTGTACCCTTTTTTTTGAACTTTGCAGAGTGAATTTATTGTGAGCGCTAGATCATAATGTATGAAAGTAGGGATCACATAAGTAGTTGAATTACATGAAAATCTTAATTAATTAATTAATGTTATAAATGAATGATTTTTTTACATGGTAAATGATCACATTCATGGAACATGTAATTACCCTTATTACTCATCTTTGCATTCACTTCATACCCTCATTACTCACCTTTGCATTCAATTCATAAGTTGCCATGAATGACTATATTCATGTATCTTGTAAGCACCTTCATTGCTCATCTTAAAGAGGAGCAATTGAAGCTTACATGACAAATCTTATAAAAAGGTTTCCATCTCTTATACGAAAGATCTTATTTCTCTATCTCTCTCAATATCTCCCTTTCTTTATTCATTTCTCGGTTCTCTCTTTTCACTCTCTTTTCTTATGTATAAAGATAAATAAATTCTCTTTCCATGTCTCTACTCATGAATACACATTAGAGAATATTACAAAACATATTTTCTCTTCACATTGCATACATTCTACAACATGTTATCGAAGGCTAGGATTTACTCTGAGTATTATCTAATCCTAAGCTTAAAGGATTATTTTAAGTTTGCATATATATCAATATTTGATTTTGATTAGATAAAAAAGCTATATTATTGTTAGCAATTTATCATATACTTGATTCTTATTATTTTTTCATATATCAATAGTTTGTCAACAATGTCAATAACTCAAGAATGACATTTACCATTTTAGAAATGAATTATCTACATTGGATCTTCAGCGTTAAGTAAACAATTGAACTTTTGATGAAAAATCATCAATCTAATCTAATTAGGTTTGAACAATTCCCTGAAGTGAATCAATATCATCCAAAACTCGTGGACATGAATGAGGATTGGTCATGGTTGTGGACATGGAAGACATTTCCAATACCATATTGATGATCCCTCAAATCCTTGGAAAATTGGAAAAACCTCACTACCAAAAGTGGATTAACATTGAGGTAAAATATGAAGTACATATGAGATAAAATTTTCCAAGAACCATGAGAATATATGGTATGAAAAGGCATTGATCGCGTACTTGTCATATGCCCAAACATTTGACTTACCTTTGCTAAGCATCAATGGAATAAAATGAAAGGCTATAAAAATGAACTTTTACCAATGATGATGGGGTAGACCTAACGTATTAAGATGTTGATTGCTTTGGAGGTCCTAGTGAAAAATTGACTAATTGATGAATGATGGTAGCATTATTATTGAATGATATTTCTTAAATTAATTAGTACATCATTTTGTTATTAAATCCGACTCTAGTCATATTATTTATTGTTTTTATAATATTTGTATCTAAAATTCATATGTCATTGATCTCAAGATGAATGAGGTGATGGGCGTCTATCGACCATGCAACCACAATAATACAATTCTTCGAGATAAAAGATACTTTCTAGATTTGACATTAACAAATGCCAATGCTGGTACCATATCCGCATCGTAAACTTAATTAAAGGCTCCGGAAGAGCAAACATAATGCTACCAATTGGAACTAGGTTTCATATCAATGATGCATTATATTCTACCAAATTCACAAGGAATTTGCTTAGCTTTAAAGATATTTACAGAAATGGATATCATATTGAAACTATGAATGTCTTTACATTACCTCTAATGTTTTTGGCGAGAAACTTATAATGGAAAAACTCTCAGCATTCTCCTCTAGGTTATATCATACAAAATATAAGCTAATCGAAGTCATGTCATTTCGTGAACTGGGTTCAACGACCTACGACTTTTGTTCTCGGCATTTACTGCACTGATCACACTAGGTCCTCAGAATTATGGAGAATCGTAGAACACGCACATGGGCACCCACTAAAGAACCATAAGATTCTTTTGCCCAATGAATACCCATGTGCTGCTTGCTCACAAGGTAAATTGATAGTCAGACCATCCTTTAGCAAAGTCACATTTGAGTCACCCATCTTCTTAGAAAGAATACATGGGGACATATGTGGATATATCCATCCATCATGTGGACCTTTCCATGACTTTGTGGTCTTAGTAGATGCCTTTACTAAAAATACATGTTTGTCTCCATTTCGATAAGAGTTGTTCTTGCTAGGCTCGGTCACAATAAATGATTAAATTACGAGCCTAGTTTCCTTATTAGCCTACTATATTAATGGGATTTTGACAACGTCGGTGAGTTTACCTCCCAAACCTTTATAGTCTATTGCATGTTAGTTGGAATAAATATTGAGCATCTTGTTGCTCATACTCACACCCAAAACGGTTTAGTAGAGTCCCTCATCAAACCTCTTCAATTAATAGCTTGATCATTGCTAATGAAAATCAAATTGCTGACTTCTGCCTGGGGATATGCTATTATGCATGCTGTAAGCTTGGTTCATATTCGAGCAACATTTTACCATGAATACTCCCCTTCACAACTTGCACAGTAAACAACCAAATATTTTCATTTATTTAATATTCGTCAGGTACTTATATACCAATTGCACCTACACAACACACTAAAATGGGTTCCTAACGAAGAATTGAGATTTATGTAGGTTTTAATTCTTCGTCCATCATAAGATATCTTGAACCCTTAACAGGAGATGTTTTTACAATCCGCTTTGTGGATTGTCATTTTAATGAGAGTGCATTCCCATCATTAGGGGGAGAAAAGTAAGTTCCAGAAGAACGACGAGAAATTACTTGGAATGCATCTACAATGTCTCATTTTGATCATCGTACAAATCAATGTGAATTGGAAGTTCAAAGGATCATTCATTTGCAAAATATGACAAATCAATTACCATATGCTTTTATTGATATAAAGAAAGTGACAAAGTCACATATTCAGGCTACGAATCCTCCAGCACGGATTGATGTCCCTAGAGGACAATTAGAAAATGAGTCTAAAATACGCCTAAAGCGTGGGAGACCTATTAGCTCAAGAGATATAACTCCCCAGAAGAGGAAAACACAAATGAGAATTGATACCCTTAAAGAGGTATATGATAAACAAAAGGCCCCTATAGAGGCATATGATAAACACAAAACCCTTGAAGAGGTATATGGTGAACAAGAGGTCCCTGCAGAGGCATATATTGAAGAAGAAACCCCTGAAGAAGTTCGAGATAAAGAAACAACCCCTGAAGAGGCACAAGTACCTGAAAATTATGAGATCTCAATAAATTATGTGCACAATAAAGAAAAATGGGATCGAAATAATTTATTATCAATAATATTTTTGCTTTCCAAGTGGCCTTAGACATCATAAGAAATGATGAGGATCCCGAACTAAAAATGTGGAAGAATGCCAAAATAAGAATGATTGGCCAAAATGGAAAGAATCTATACAGGAATAATTAAACTCGTTAATGAAACGAGACGTTTTTAGACCTATAGTCCAAACACCTAAAGGTGTGAAATCTGTTGGGTACAAATGAGTATTTGTACGAAAGTACAATGAAAATAATGAGATCATAAGATATAAATTGCGATGAGTAACACAAGGTTTCTCGCAGAGATTTGGTATTGACTACGAAGAAACATATTCTCCTATCATGGACATAATCACTTTTTGCTTTCTAATAAGCTTGGCAGTCTCTGAAGGACTGGATATGCTTCTCATGGATGTCATCACCGCTTATTTATATGGATTCATAAATAATGATATATATATATATATATATATGAAAATCCATGAAGGATTTAAATTGTATGAAGAAAATAATACAAAGTCTCGTAGTATGTGCTCAATCAAATTTCAACGATCTCTATATGGATTGAAGCAATCCAAACGCATGTGGTACAATCGCCTTAGCGAGTATTTTTTGAGAGAAGGATATGCAAACAACCCTATATGCCCATGCATCTTTATTAAGAAATCAAAACCAGATTTGAAATTATTGCTGTGTATGTTGATGATTTAAATCTTGTTGGGACTCCCAAAGAGCTCACAAAAACAACAAAATATTTGAAAAGAAAATTGAGATGAAAGATCTTAGGAAAACAAAATTTTGTCTCGGCCTGTAGATCGAGCATTTCCCTACTAGAGTTTTAGTTCACCAATTGGCTTATACTAATGATTACTTCCCAAAAAGTGTTGTTTTATACCTTTATCACTCTATGTTTTGAGCACTTTGTGTAGTATTGGCCTAATTAACCTAATTGGCATGTAAGACCTCAAGAATGCTGTAATTTCAATCAAATTCAGGGCAAGTTTGGTTATTTTTAGGGACTTTATATCTTTAAGACAAGGATTCAACTCAAAGGCATGAAGAATCCAGTTGTAGTTCAGAGCACCTAAGCCAAAAGAAAGCAAAAGCAGAACCAACAGAAGATGCAATGGCAACCTTGCCACTCGCAGGGTCGCGGGAATTTCGCAGGTGGTCGAAATTTCATGTGAACTTTATCATGATTCGAATTTTTTGATTTTTGTGTTTTTCCCACTTTCTCCCTATGTAATAGTGTTTTATTTGTATCTTTTGGTAATTTGTAATGGGTTTGGTGGTATGAAACACCCCAAACAAGACTTTGTAGATTTATGTTTGATATCCAATAAAGCTTACAGCAGAAGCTTCCGGTTTTTATCTCGTTTTCTCTCTTTCCTTTCTAGACAGCCAAACAACCTTTGAGAAGAGAAGGAGTGGCTAAAACCTTCGTTTCCTTAGAGTAAAGGAAACTAGGTGAAGGTCTTGGATGAAAAGGTGGGGGTTTTCCATGTTTTAACGGAGGTATTTTCCACCATTAATGGTTTCTTTTCAAACATTGGTTTTAATCCCTCTCGTTACCTTTGAATGATCCGTATTTGATAAGCTTTTGGGTTCATTGGATGCTTATTGCTAGATTTATTGACATTCGTTAGTTATTATCTATGGGTTATTAGAAGGCGATCCAAGGATGTTTTTATTTCCTTCAAATTCTAGGTTTGATCCTTTCAATTCACCTTGAATGGTTAGTATTTGGTAAGCTCTCAGGTCTCATTGGATACTTATCGCTAGATCTGGTGATGTTCATTAGTTATTATTCATGAACCATTGGAAGGTGAGTCAAGGAGATGTTCTTCACTATATGTTATCCTCCCCAATGCGAGGAAAAGACCCGGAAAACCCCTCCTTTGCCTAAGGAACCTAAAACCTAGTGACTTGACACTCCAAGGGATTTGTTTTCATGTTTTAGTAAATTTTTATTTTTAGTTTTAATAAATAAAATCCCCTCTTTTTATCACAACCCCAATATCCAAACTACAATCACCAGTGTAAACCTCAGTATTAGTCATTTCTATAAAGAAACCCATCCCTGTGGATGATCTTGTTACTGCGCATAGTAGCAATGTTACTAATAGTAATGGTATTATGTGTTATAAATTTTGTTGATTTGAAAATATTCCTACTGCCAGGTAAATCAAATGGCGCGTTGCCGGGATGGTGTCTTAGTGCAATGATAGTTCTTATTGAACACTTAAATCCTCATCACAAGTTAATCGGTAAATTTTTCTACGACTTTTATGTACTCATCACAATTTAACTTTATTTCATCATTTATTTTTTTTCGCAACCTAAATTTCTTTTTATAGAATTGTTTCTATTTTGTCAGTGTTTGTCCTTATTCTAGTAGGAAGTATATGTTCCAAAGGATTTGAGATTCAAGGCGTATTATTACAAGTTAACATTCCACTGAATCAAATTCGGAGTGAGCTTGAATTTGAACACAATGGAACTTCTACCCGAAGAGCAAGAGAAACAAGAAGCATAGATTTGGGTCGATGGACTTAGTCTTTCCGCACTACAAAGTCCATATCCTTTTTGTTTTTCATTCTTCATTTTTCCTTTAAATTTGTTTTGTCTTGGTTTGATTTTGATTCATTTTGATTCCTAGAGCTTTTGTTTTCATTTTTGTAGGAAATTGGTGCATTTATGGGAGAGGAAGTCTCACAGTCCAAAATACGAGATAGCATTTTCAAGAACTCCTCGAAATTTCGCAAGATTTTTGCAGCCTAAGAAATTTCGTAGGATTTTAGCAACCTGCAAAATTTCGCAGGATTTTCGCAGCCTGCGAAATTTCATAGAAAGTTTTTGGCCATAAATTTCGAAAGATTTTTGATGCCTGCGAAATTTCGCAGGATTTTCGTAGAAAGTTTTTGGCCATAACTTTTTTATCCGAATTCCGATTTGGGTGATCTTGGTCTTGTTGGAAAGCTTAAAGAGTGTAGAATCTAGATATATCTAGAAAGAACACTTTAGAAATTATGATAAAAATGTAATTTTCAAAATTCTCAAACTGGTCACTTTTAACCTCTCTTCTCTTCTTCCTTCAATTACCAAGAGTCATAACTTGATCATTTGAAGCCCAAATGGAGTGAATAAGGTCTTTTTGGAAAGCCTGACAAGTCTCCTACCCATCCATATACATATTGTAGCCATTTTGCTTCAAATACTATAGTAGCCCCACCAGTTGATGATCCTCCAGCTACTACCCAAACTGAGGCTATTCCATCTCCTGCAGATGCTTGATAGTTGCTATTTTTATCTTTTTGTTTTCCATGCTTGTAGCATGATCATATTTTGTGCTGTTCATATTTTGGGTATTTTATGAATTGTGATTGGTTTATCTTTATAGTTTTAAATGCTGATCAAATACCTATTTTGCTTATTTTTAACTCTTTTCATCTCTTTTGTTTCCTGTTTCATGTGGGTCCTCATCTCCAACACCGGCTACATTTCACCAAGGAGGTATCACTTCTTTCCTTAAATTTCCATTCCATAACCACATTGAGGACAATGTCGAATTTGGTTGGGGGGTGAGTTAAGGAAATTTTTTATTTTTTTTTTGTAATTCTTAGCCTGCAATGGGAGAAATTGAAACTGTGTCTCAATACTCTTGATTTTAGAGTGGTGTTATGCTTATAAGAGTTGATGAAGTGTGGAAACTCCTCTTGTCTTCAACCTTACCTTTTCCACTTTGAGCTAATCACACACTGTATGCACATTAGGTTTTGAATATAAGATGAAAAACTGCCTTTCCTCCTAAACCTTGAAAAATCTGGCCTAGTACTATTGACCACCTTTAATAGGTTAGGAACCCTGATAAAAGACCAACGAGTCTCCAAAAAAAAAAAGAAGACCAATGTGTCTCAAAAAAAAAAAAAAAAAGAAAAAAAGAGAAAGAAAAAGAAATTTGTGACACTTACCTCCGAGCATGGTCCGAGGGGTATATGGCGAAAGTCTCTAAAGTCCGGTGCCCTAAGCCAACTGGTTGGGAGTCACCGACTTTGATGTTCGCTACATGGGTGAATAGGTGGATTTTAGCAAATTGTAGGTGCTGGAGTATTGAACTTATTAAAAGTCCGAGGTGAAATCTGAAGAGTTAATGACTTGATGCCCTAAACCTTGATTGGTTGGGAGTCATCGATGGACCCCCGTTACATGGACAATTGAGAATTCGATACCCTCAGCATTGCACCCCTACAATGAAAAGAAGAAGAAGAAGTTGTGAAATAAAGGCCCTGATCATCGGGGTCGGGTCACCGCTAGGTGTAGAAAAAGAGCTAGGTTGGGGGGAAAGGATAGTTTGGCAGACTATATTTGAAATATAATCATGTTAACTTGTAGGTTATTGTTGAAGGCTACAGGTTGGTTCTTTAGGAGTGGAAATTCTTTTGATACTTAAATTTACATAGTACATACTCTTTCTCGAGACAACTATTAAGTGTGATTTGATGACTCTTGTTAAAGGTTGGGTTTTATCCCCTCATTACTTTTGAAAAACTTTTTGTTTTGGTGATATATAGTTCATCTTGCTTAGATTACTTTATTCTTCCTTCATTGCTAAGGGACTAGCAATGTGTCTGTTGGGGGGAGTGATTATTACCCAAAAAGTACCGTTTCATACCTTTAACACTCTATGTTTTGAGCACTTTTTGAGTAGTAATTGGCCTAATTAACTCAGTTGGCATGTTAAGGACCTAGCAATGCTACTAATCAATTTTTGTGACAAGTTTAGTTGTTTTTAGGGACTTTATATCTTTAAGACAGTGGATTCAAACAAAGGCATGAAGAATCCAGCCAGCCGTAGCACTTCAAGCCAAAAGAAAGTAAAAGAGAACTAAAGAAGATGCAATGGCAACTCCACACTTCAAGAGGGTTGCGAAATTTCGCAAGGTCACGAAATCTCCACTTTAACTCACTGTAATCTCGACTTTTGATTTTGTGTTTTTCCCACTTTCTCCCTATGTAATAGTGTTTTATTTGTATCTTTTGGTAATTTGTAATGGGTTTGGTGGTATGAAACACCCAAAACAAGACTTTGTAGATTTATGTTCGATATCTAGTAAAGCTTACAGCAGAAGCTTTTGGTTTTTCTCTCGTTTTTCCTTTCTCGACAAATTAAACAACCTCTAAGAAGAGAGGAGGGTTAAACCTCGCTTTCTTAGAGTAAAGGAAACTAGGTGAATGTTTCAGATGAAAAGGTGGAGGTTTTCCATGTTTTAACGGAGGTATTTTCCACCATTAATGGTTTCTTTTCAAACATTGGTTTTAATCCCTTCGGGGTACCTTGAATGATTCGTATTTGATAAGCTTTGGGGTTCATTGGATGTTTATTGCTAGATCCATTGACATTCGTTAGTTATCATCTATGGGTTATTAGAAGGCGATTCAAGGATGTTTTTATTTCCTTCAAATTCTAGGTTCGATCCCTTCGATTCACCTTGAATGGTTAGTATTTGGTAAGCTCTCAGGTCTCATTGGATACTTATCGCTAGATCCAAAGTGGATATCTCGATAATTGGTCATTTATAGACCATTGGAAGGTGAGTCAAGGAGATGTTCTTCATTGTCTGAAACCATTAATGGGAAGCAAATACCAATTTTCAAGGATATTTATTTAGGGTCCGTTATTATAGCTAAACCAAGAACCGATTTGAGAGATAACTATATGTTATCCTCCCTAATGTGAGGAAAAGACCTAGAAAACGCCTCCTTTGCCTAAGGAACCTGAAACCTAGTGACCTAACACTTAAAGGGATTTGTTTTCATGTTTTAGTGAATTTTTATTTTTAGTTTTAATCACTAAAATCCCCTCTTTTTATCACAACCCCAATATCCAAACTACAATCACTAGTGTAAACCTCAGTATTAGTCATTTCTACGAAGAAAACCCATCCATGTGGACGACCCTAGAGCCGTTATACTATAGTAGCAATGCTACGGTAGTATGAGGTATTAGGTTATAAATTTTGTTGATTTAGAATACCCTACGGGCTACAAATCAACTAAGAAAATCTTAAAACGCTTTTATATAGATAAAGCACACCCTTTAAGTTCTCTAATATTTGTCTGTTCACTTGACATGAAAAAAGACCCATTTCGTCCTTGTGAAAAGGGTGAAGAATTACTTGGTCTTGAAGTATCATATCTTAGTGTCAATGGTGGACTTATGTATCTTGTTAACTGTACTCGTCCAAATATTGCTTTTTCTGTCAATTTATTTGCAGGTACAGTTCCGTTCCAACCCAAAGACATTGGAATTGTATCAAACATATATTACGCTACCTCCAAGAAACAACTGATATAAGTCTATTTTACTCAAAGGAATAAAAACAACAATTGCTTGGATATGCTGATACAGGATACCTTTCAGATCCACATAAAACTAGATCACAAATAGGGTATGTGTTTAATTGTAATGAAACTGCTTATTTCTGCGAGATTCTTATGGTGACAATGGTAATACACCATCGAATCATTAAGAGATTATGGCAATTCACGAAGCACGTCGTGAGTGTATATGGCTAAGACCGATAAGTCAACATGTCCAAGAATCATGCAGACTCCCCTTTATAAAAGATAGTCCGACAACATTATTTGAAGATAATGTTGCATGCATTGCACAGATCAAATGAGGATATAGAACTAAACACATTTATCCAAAGTTCTTTTATACACATAAACTCCAGAAGAGTGGTGAAATTGATGTTCAACAAATACGCTCAAGTGATAATCTAGCAGACTTATTCACAAAGTCATTGCCAACCTCAATATTCAAGAAGCTAATATACAAGATTGGAATGCGCCAACTAAAGGACATTGACATGAGGGAGAGTATGTTTATGACATGATGTTAGTGTACTGTACTCTTTTTCCATTCGTCCAAGTTTTGTCCCATTGGATTTTACTGACAAGGTTTTTAACGAGGTAATCCTAACAAACTAAGAGCAATCAACATCATATGAATATTGTCCTCTTTTTCCTTTGCTAGGTTTTATCCTATTGGGTATTATTGATAAGGTTTTAATGAAGCATATTCTTGATGGTGATAATTCAAGGGGGAGTGTTATAAATGAATGATTTCTTTATATGGTGAATGACCACATTCATGGAACATGTAACTACCCTCATTACTCATCTTTGCATTCACTTCATACCCTCATTACTCACCTTTGCATTCAATTCATAAATTGTCATGAATGACTACATTCATATATCTTGTAAGCACCTTCATTGATCATCTTAAAGAGGAGCAATTGAAGGTTACATGGCAAAGCTTATAAAAAGGCTTCCATCTCTTACATGAAAGACACATCGGAGAAAGATCTTATTTCTCTATGTCTCTCCATATCTCCCTTTCTTTATTCATTTCTAGGTTCCCTTTTTTCACTCTCTTTTCTTATGTATAAAGGTGAACAAATTCTCTTTCTATTTCTCTACCCATGAATACATAGGTAAGAAGAAGAGAATATTACAAAACTTATTTTCTCTTCACATTGCATTACACATTCTACAACAATTAATTGTTTATTCTTTTACTTGTATGAAAATGTTCATGAGTTGGGGGTTGAGATTCACAACAAAGGCAACTTGGAATGAACGGATCACCATATATAATTAAGGTGGGAAAGGCAAAATAAGATGCGGCCATTCATGAATCTTAGAGGGCTTTAATTAATTAGGAGAAGAACCTCATCTCTACGTTAAGACAAAGAGACGGTTGTTCAGGATGAGGACGTCCAACGTTCTTGACCACCTCAACGTGTTTTGGTATGTGTACACAGCTTGAGGGCGATGGGAACCTTGAAAAAATTGGTCACAACGTCATGGAAACGCCACAAAATCTGGTCACAAGGCCGGCCGTGATACGCAAATGAATTGATTTCAGGTCTCGACTCAACTATAGCGGGTTCCCGCTTAGTGTTCTATGTAAAAATAATTAATATTAACATATGTAGTGGTAAGTGGGTGGGTAAGGGTTACTGGAGATCCCAGTCTTGAATCTTTGTAAGAACAAATTATTATGTACAAAGTAAATAGCCCATTTGTAACGATGCAACTCTCCACCATATTGTCCGATTTAGTATCAGATGGCGCATACACACTTCCCATTAGCAGTTTTTCTCACTCTTGCTTTTTTATTGATCACACCCTCGCAAAAGGCCTAATAGTATTGAGTTAAAGTCTCACATTTAACTTTAACCTTCCTCTCTCAGAGATGTGAAATACCACAATCCAACCCCCGGGGGCTCAACGGTCCCTCGCGACATTTCCAACTATAAACTCGACTCTTGATAAAGATTTGTAATCCACTCCAACTCTTCAATTCAATATTATCCAATTCAGGCTGCAAAGGGTGGTGGCGCACACACATGGCATCCCACCAGCCTCGTCCCGATTTTGGTTTATTCGTCAAGATACACTCTGCAAGAAAACTCGATAATACTGGAAGCTGGGTGTTCCCTATATATATGGACCTTAACCTTCGTCTCCTTAAATGATGTGGAACACCACTATCTCTCTCTCTCTCTATATATATATATATAGGTTTAATGAACTGGTGATCATATCCAAGTCTGATCACCTCAAAACAAATATAAATGGATATACTGACCTCAGAGAATTAGCAAATGAAAAAATCTATCAATATTAACTGTTTTCTGATATATATATATATATATATATATATATATATATATATATATATATATATATATATATATATCTGATTCAATAACAGCACCTAAGTACTGTCTTACTATCATATAGTCATGAGGATGCATAAAATTCTCTAGTTGTATTGATTCTGAATGCCTTGGGTACTCGTCAACTGGAGTTAGGATACGGAAAGCCATGAGCGAATGAGGGAAATGAAACATTAATTTAAATTGCAAGAGTGGTTGACATACATGCAAATGATCATGTAAAAGCCATATGTACATATACGTAACTAATTGTCTTCATCCTCTTCCCTTAGAACTGGGAGGGGATTGTTTGAATGAAGCACATTGTATGGAATGAAGTATTCCTCTGCTAGCTAGGCGGGGTCTTTACTTTTTCTGAGTGTTTTTTTCTGAATATTTCTTATAATTAATACGAATTAGCGTATCCCTAAAGTTTGGAGGCTCACATATGATGCAGTAAAAATACAATATCAGTAGGGCTAGTCCCGGGGAAAATGATTTCTTCTGCTGAAAACAAGTCTATAAATTGGCTGTAGGAATGGTGAGAAAATGCAGAACCCAGTTAGAATCCCCTCTTGCTTGTATATCTCTAAATTCAGCTGTGACATCTAAATTTTCTCTTGTACTCTCGTTCATTCTCTTCTTTCTCTTCCTTCTTCCTTTCCCATCTCATGTAAGATTGTTAAGTTCATCAAATGGCGAAAAGCCATCACCATTTGAGTTTATTAAACACCTTCAGGGATGCCACAAGTGAGGCAATGTGAAAGGCATTCATAAGCTCAAGAAGTACCTCCAACAGTTCGGGTACTTAACCTACAGCCAGTCCAAAAACAAAACCCATGCCCACGCCAATGATGATGATTTTGATGAACTCTTGGAATCGGCCATCAAAACCTATCAGACCAATTACCACGTCAAGGCCACCGGAAACTTAGACGCTGAAACCGTGTCAGAGATGAGGGTCGCCGACATCATCAACGGCACAAACTGGATGCGCGCGGTCCGGAAAGAAAAGCTACATGTAACTTGTTATAACTTCTCTAGATGGTTCTCAAAATGTAATTCCAATCACAGTTATGAAAATAACTGATTTGTTCCCGGAACAGAAGTGTTGTTTGGCTATGCTGGGACTACTTTATTTGCGTGTCTTCTTTGAATATTTCTTATAATGATAAGAATTAACACATCGGTATTGTACCTAAAATTGGGTCTCTTGGAATCAGGTGAAAATGGTATCGGATCGACCTGGTGATAATGATTTTTCACCTCATGACCATTCTATAAATTGACCTCCACAGAATCAGCAAATGCAAAGTCCAACTTCTGCTCTCTCCTCCCTCAACTCATTCATGGCTCCTAAACCTTCTCCCTTGTTCTCATTGATTTTTCTCTTTCTCTTTGTTCTTCCCATCTCATCTCATGAGACATTGTGACCCTCAGCATCTGGTCAAAAGCCATCACCATTTGGGTTCATCAAGGATCTGCAGGGGTGCTATAAAGGAGACAAAGTAAAAGGTATTCATAAGCTCAAGAAGTATCTTGAACAGTTTGGATATTTGAGCTATAATAGCCATTCCAAAGGCCAAAGCAGCTCTGTTGATGACGACTACTTCGATGATCTCTTACAGTTGGCCATCAAATCCTACCAGACCAAATTACCAACACCTCAAGGCCACTGGAAACTTGGATTCTGAGACAGTAATGGCGATGATGACACCGCGCTGTGGCGTTGCGGATATCATTAACGGGACGAACTGGATGCAGTCCTCAAAGAAACGGCATGATCAAGGCCATCGCCATGGCTCGCTCCATACAGTCTCCATTACGAATTCTTCCCAGGTCGCCAAAATGGCCGGCTTCTAAAGTCAACCTCACCTACGCATTTCTCCCCGGCACCCCGGCTGACGCCAAGATCCCTGTCTCCAAGGCATTTGACAAATGGGCATCTACAACAAGCTTTACATTTGCACAGACTCAAGACTACAGAAATGCCGACCTGACTGTTGGTTTTTATTGGCTTTTTCATGGAGACGGGAACCCGTTTGACGGCCCCGGTGGAATGTTCATACGATGCGCATGAACAATGGGCGGTACGTGCAGTTCCTGGTGCTATGGACGTGGAGAGCGTTGCCTTGCATGAAATAGGTCATCTCCTTGGACTTGGCCATACTTCTGTTCGGGAGGCTATCATGTTTCCTTCCATTTCTGCTGGAGTGACCAAGGGTTTGCATGCGGATGACATTATACACCAAAGCTTTATACAAAGCTTAATGACTAGCAACATGGAACTTTATATATATATATATATATATATATATATATATATATATATATGCAGTGTGTACTTGTCCTATAAACAAATAAGCGCTATGCATGGTGCTCTTAGAAATGCTGGTCTGCATAAAGGTCTTATTATAATGCTACTTACGAATTTGCAAACTAGCTAGAAATATATATGATCCTTATATGCAATTGGCTACCAAATTTAAAAAACAGTACCTTGTATGGCTTGATCACTATGCAGTAATAATGATGTCTAATTTGAAGAATATATGCAAGGCCAAATACTAGTCTTTCCATTAGATAAACAATACTTTTCTATACATTGTGATTCTTATTCTTCATATCTCAAGCATTAGTCTTGGATTTTTTTAAGAGAATAATACAAATGAGCACGTGTCATGAAGATGGATTCAACATTAGATATTTTGATTCCTTCAACTTATACTGAATAGAAAATCCCCTCTCTCTCTCTCTCTATATATATATATATATATAATATCAGATCACTTTGTGAAGTTCAGACAATGATGAATTTACCTTCAAAGTGTATTTAACCCTTATATGCTTGATATGATCACAATTGAGAGAAGAGTAAGAGCTTCACTGTTATACCTTTTTTTCTGGTTTTTTGACTAATGAACTTGTGTGAGCGTAGATGCATTGTATGAAAGTAGGGGTCACATAAATATATAGTTGAATCACATGAAAATCTTTTTTTTTTTTTTTTAATTAATGGTTTACTTATATGAAAATGTACATGAGTTGGGCTTGAGATTCACAGGGAAGGCAGCTTGGGAATGAGGGATCACCGTAAAGTGGGAAAGGCAAAAATAAGATGTGGCCGTTCATGAATCTTAGAGGGCTATTAGGAGGAGGACGTGATCTCTACGTTAAGACATAGTATAGAAAGCTAATAAAAAGGAGCAGCCAAATACGGGCATTCATGAGGGTGATGTCCAACGTCCTCATGCATGGTCCACGGCGCACAAGAAGGAAGTTCAGCCGTGAGGGTAATGGAATTACCAGACAAATTAAGAGACGGTTGGTCAGGATGAGGACGTCCAACGTTCTTGACCAGCTCAACTTGTTTTGGTATGTGAGGGCGATTGGAAACCTTGAAAAATTGGTCACAAGGTCATGGAAACTCGACAAAAACTGGTCACAAAGGCCGGATACGCAAATGACTTTGATTTGTGTCTCAACTATAGCGGGTCTTGGATCAGTGTTCTATAAGAAATATTAACATATGCCGTGGTAAATGGATGAGAACGGGTTCCGGAAGATCCCAATCTGGAATTTTTGTAACAACATAGTACTAGGTACAACATAATATAAAAAGTAAATAAATGTAAAAAAAACATATACTGTTTTATCCCACAGTTGGGAGTCTATATATATATAGTATATATATATATATATATATATATATATATATATATATATATATATATATATATATATATATATATAAAAGCTTTGACGAACTGCGATCATATTCAAGTATGATCACCTCAAAACAAATATCAATGGATACATTCACCTCTTGTGAAAATTAGCAAATGAAAAATCTACCAATATTAATTGTTTTATGATATATATATATATATATATATATATATATATATATATATATATATCGAAAGTACTGTCTTATTATCATATAGTCATGATCGAGGATGCATAAAATTTCTCGTTGTATTGATTCTGAATGCATTGAGTATTGTCAACTGGAGTTAAGAGTTAGACACGGAAAGCCATCAGAGAATAACGGAAATGAAAACATTAATTTAAATTGCTAGAGTAGTTGACAAACATGTAAATGATCATGTAAAAGCCATATGTACATATACGTAACTTGTCTTTATCCTCTTCCCACAGAACTGGGAGGAATTGTTTGAAGCAATGACTTTATCCTCTTCCCAGTAATCCAGTTGCCAGAAGATCAATTTATTTATTGGCGTCAAGATATGGAAAAGAAATAGGAGGAGCAGGCGAGACAAATGAAGGAATTTCAAGAGCTCGCCGAGCAACTGTAGCTTGAAAATGATCGTCTACAAGCTAAAGCGGAGCAAAGGCATGATCTTGACGAGAGAGACGCGCAAAATAGTGGTCCCACAAGGCATCCAACCATTCGTGATAAAGGGAAGAAGCCTATCGCCCTCGACGATGTAGATACATTGGTAGACAACGAGTTATCCTCAGGCAGTTCTCCAAATCCCTCTCCAATAAAGAGCAAAAGCAACAAAGATAGAACGAGCCGGAGACACTCACATCAATCTCACATCTCAAATGATTCTAATGGTGGTATGTTTTGCCAGCAACGAAATGAGGTCGAATCCGCTGTCAAGCCCTCGTGAATTACTGCTTTACCCACGGCCCCATCGCTGCAACCGGCTTACCTCGCTCGAACAAGGCCCCAGGTTTATATGCCGCCTACAAAGAATGATCGAGATCCCAATGACATACTTTCTTCCCCCTCTGGGGCAACATATCCTTGAATACGAGCCACCACGAGGTTCAAAGATGTCGCACCTTTTGCTCGTTCTCAACCCGCCCACGACCTTTATGATCACATGCTTCACTTCAATCAGGCAATGACTTTGAACGCCGGAAACGACCATCTACTGTGTAAGGTCTTCCCGGCTAGTCTCCAAGGGCCAACTCTAGCTTGGTTCCACAGGCTCCCACGTAATTCAGTGAATTAGTTTGGCGAGCTCTGGACCATATTTATCTCCTAGTACCTTTGCTCAGTACGATAGAAAATGAATATTAGTTCTTTGTAGACCATAATAAAACAAGAGGAGGAAACCATACGGGACTTCACTAGGAGATTCGGGCAAGCCGTCCAGCAAATAGAAGTTTACAGCATGGACGCAATCTTACAAAACTTTAGAAGCAGCTTTGCACCGTCTACTCCATTCTTCCACTCATTGTCTTTAGATCCGCTAACTACGATGGAAGAGTTGTACAAGCGGTCAGACAAATATTCAACCCTGGAAGATTACATCCGTGCAGTAACTCAAATAGTCATGATCATGAGTAAGCTAGCTAGAAACAGCAAGCCGGAAAGGAAAAAGCTGTTTGAGTCCACCTAAGGACAAGGCAAGAATCGAAAGCGGCCTCGAGACCAACAATAGAAGAAGAGAGAGCCCCCAGTTCACTCCTCTGAATATCACCTATGAAAGGCTGCTGCCCCTCATTCGTGACTTGCCAGATTTCAAATGGCCCACGCCAATCCAGACGGACGCCTCTTAGAAAAACCCGTCCATGCGATGCGACTATCATAGGGATCATGAGCATGAGACCAATAGATGCCGAAGCCTAAAATTCTTGATAGAGAAATTGATTAAAGTCGGGGGAACCTCGTGAGATATATCGTGGAAGTTGGATCATGAGGAAGAACTTGCACTCCAGCAGCGTAACTCACCCAAGAAGTCGCACCCCCCGAATCTAGGCCGACTATAAACTATATACTGGGAGGGCCGCTTGACGATCAGTATTAGTCAAAACGCCAACAAAAGAAGCTCCTGAGAGCAGCCACAATCAAAGCCTAGGTGAACGCTATCCACACAAGCGGTAGCGGAGGAAACCGAGCCTATTGACGACCCCATGTCCATTCCCCCAGTAAACCCCAATAGGGTAATCGTGCTCCATTACGATGCACTCCCCCAGTAAACCCCAATAGGGTAATCGTGCTCCATTACGATGCACTTGTACTAACCTTATGTATTAATGGCTTGATGTAATGTGGTTAGTAGATCCCCTAAGAGCGCCAAGCAGACTATTCATGCCGCCGCTTCGCCGATGAAGCTTTCCCCACAAATTCTGAATTCAGTCGGGCGAATCCTCTCTGGTTTTAATGGCGTAACAACTGCGATACTGTGAGACATTACAATTCTTGTGCAAGTAGAGCCGATAACCCGACAAGTTTTATTCTCAGTTGTCAACCACCTGGGGCCATACAATTGCATAGCAGGCAGGGCCTGGCTACACACAATGAAGGTCGTCCCTTCAACATATTATCAAATGGTCGGCCACCCAGAACTGTGGTGTAGGCGCCGATCTCTAAGTACCAACCCGGTCGCATGACACAGCATCACTATCCATGGAACAACGAGGAAAAAGATTAAGGCTGCTTCCCCTGGGATCGCATTCCCGCATAGTAGCCAACTCGCGCCAGGGTATGGGTGGAAGAAAGATTCGTTAGCCGCGGAATCCCTTAGAGCAAGAAGATCGACGTGCCTGAGAAACTCCCTTATATTAGCACTCTGTGATTAAGTGAAGAAAAAGAACAGTTGTGAAACATATTATTGGGGAATAAGGATATATTCGCCTAGAGTCACTCAGACATGGCCAAGATTGACCCAACATTAGCCTCTTATAAACTGAATGTGATCGCCACGACGAAGCCAGTGAAGCAAAAAGTAAGGCGTTTTCATCCAGATCGCCATCAGATCATCCAAATAGAGGTGGACAACCTGATGAGTGCAGGTTTTATCGGAGAAGTAAAGTATCCCGAATGGCTTGCAAATGTAGTAGTCCCGAAGGCGGAAATGGAGGGTGTGTGGATCATTAATGACTCAATGAAGCGTGCCCAAAGACGCTTTTCCTCGCACGAGTAGATCGTGATCGCTGATGCCTTCATGGCATGGAATGTCATTGTCGGGGACGCCTCCGATATCACTGCATTCCAATGCACCCGCTTGATGCTAGAAAACGGCCTTCATTACACCACACAGGCTATATTGTTACAACGTGATGCCTTGGTTTGAAAAATGCTGGGGTAACCTATTAGAGACTAGTAATCAAGATATTCAAAGAATCGACGCGTGACGATGGAGGTCTATATCATGATATGCTTATCAAGACCAGGGAACGCACTGATCATAAGAAGCACCTGCAAGAAACTTTTAACTTGCTACGCATGAACAGTATGAAACTCAATCTCCTAAAATGTGAATTCAGAGTCAATTCAGGTAAGTTCCTAGGCTTCATGGTGACACAGAGGGGGGTTGAAGCCAATCCCATTCAACTCAGAGCCATTATGGAATCTCAACCTCCTACCACCAGCAAGGGAGTGTAGCAGTTGACTGGTCGGTTGGTGGCCCTGGGGCGGTTCATCTCTCGCTTTACAAATCGATTAAAGCCGTTTTTCACCACCCTAAAAGGGGCAAAACGTGTCGAATGGGATACAAAATGCGACTAGGCCCTATAACAATCAAACAATACCTCGTCGAATCGCCCATTCTGGCTTGCCCTGAGACAGGCGAAACACTCTACCTTCACTTAGTTGTGTATGACGTTTCAGTAAGTGCAGCTTTATTCAAGAAAGTTGAGAACCGATAGCAGAAACCCGTGTTCTTCATAAGAAAATCCCTATTCGAAGTAGAAGATCGATATACCTGTCTTGAGCAGGCGGCTTTGGCCCTTAAGGTGGTCGCTAAAAAACTCCACCCCTACTTCAAAGCGCATCCTATCACTGTGCTCACCAACCTCCTCTGAGAAGCACTATACACAAGCCCGACCTATTAGGACAAATGGCTCGGTGGGCAATTGAGCTTAGTGAGTTCGACATTCAGTTTAAGCCACACCTAGCATTGAAGGGACAAGTACTGGATGATTTCCTAGCAGAGATTCCTTAACAAGAGATAGAGCCAGACAACTTTGGCTGGTGGATCCTGAATGTGGATGGCGCTTCACGACAGACGGGAGTCGACCTAGTATTACAACTTAAAGCGCCAACCAGAGAGGTCATAGAGTAGGCCATACGTCTCAATTTCTCCGCTTCTAATAACGAAACCGAATACGAAGCCATCATAGCCGGGCTTGACCTAGCAATCTTTGTGTCCTCAGAAAAAATCTACATACGAAGCGACTCTCAACTAATGGTCGGGCAGATAAACGGAGAATACGAAGCAATAGATCAGCACATGGCCAAGTTTGTGAGCTTGATTAATCTAATATTAAAGTTTTGCAATTTCGCACCTGAAAGCTATCCCAAGTAGCTCTAATTGAAAAGCGGATGCCTTGGTTGCCGTAGTTACGTCCTTACCAATAAAAAAAAATAGTGCTCCTCCCTATATACTATCAACGAGAGTCGTCAATCACTACCAACCAGGTAAATGAAGTAGAAGAAGCTCCTTCATGGATGACTCCGATAGTCCGCTATTTGAGTTCGGGGGAACTGTCGAATGACAAAGCTGAGGCCCACAAGATTCAGGTCCAAGCAAAGATACTTCTCTTGTTAATGAATTGTATATATCCTCTGGCTAGCCTTCTATCTTAAATGCCTCACTCAACAATGTGGATGTGACATCATGAACTTCATGAAGGGATATGCGGAAATCACCTGTGCGGCAGTGATTACCCAGACATAAGGCTCATACCCAAGGTTACTACTGGACGACCATGAACGTGTACGTCGCCACGAAGAAAATGATTGCCGCGACAAGCCCCGTGATCAAAACCCCGCCTGGGCAGTTGACTACCAACAAGCCCCGTCTTCACTCAAGCATCGGGCATTAGCCGGGCCATTCCCTACCGCCCCACGAAGAAGCCAAGAAGGTCACACCCACTACTTCAACAAGTTGGTAGAGGCTGAAGCCTTTGTGTCCATCAAAGACAAGGAGGTCGTCCAGTTCGTGTGGAAAAACATTATGTGCAGGTTCGGGATACCCCAGTCAATCGTAACAGACAACAGGCCGTAGTTCGATAGCCGAGTATATAAGAACTTTTGCAATGAACTGAAGATAAAAAACTTATACTCCTCTCTACGGTACCCCCAAAGAAATGGTAAGGCAGAAGCGTCTAACAAAGCATTCCTGATGGCTCTGAAAAAATGCCTACATTCAGCCAAAGGAAAATGGGCAGAGGAGTTACCAGGAGTGTTATGGGCCTACAGAACGACTAGTCGGAAGCCAACGGGAGAATCACCATTTTCCCTCACATACGGGATGGAGGCTATCATCCCCACGGAAATCGGATGCCCATTATTCGAATAGGAAATCTTGAAGAAACAAGCGCTGAACCTATAATCAAAGACCTGGACACGGTTGACGAACTTTGGGAAGCAGCAGCCATATGCATAGCTTCATACTAGTAGAGGCTAGCAAGTTGGCACAACCGGCGTGTGAAGCCGCGCACATTCAAAGCCGAGGAGTTAGTCTTGAGAAGGGTTTTTGAAAACACGCCCAACCCAGCAGATGGGAAGTTCCAGCCCAATTGGGAAGGACCATACATTGTGGTCCAAGTAGGGCCAGCCGGATCTTACTCATTAAACAAACCAGGCGGGACTGTTGTTCCTAGAATGTGGAATGCCATGTACCTCAAGAAATATTATCAGTAATATATTTTTTTTAGGGAAGTTATCATCAATAAAAGAGTATCCTTTGCGCATTTCCTTTTAAAACCTACTGTCCGGCTGGCATCTAAAAGTCCAAATACGGCTGCTGTCCGGATGGCATCTAAAAGTCCAAATATCGTTGCCGTCCGACCGCATCTAAACGCCCAGATATCGACAGCGGTCCTACCGCACCTAAAAGTCCAAACACGGCATTATCCAAATAGCATCTAGGGACTGGATACTAAGTATTGTCCCACGGTGTGCCCAAGAGTCCAAATACGCTGTCAGTTTCAATGAGGTCTCTCTAGATATGGTTGCTATCCTGCAAGAGTTCTTGACAAACAATGCTACCACTAGTTGACGTTTCCCAAATTTCATTAACACGCATGTAAACTAGAGATTACAAGTAAAGTTCGGTGATAATAAAGCGGTGCCACTTGCAAGTTCTTTCATTTAGCTAATATATATATATATATATATATATATATATATATATATATATATATATATATATATATATATATATATATATATATATATATATATATATGGCCTAATCTTAGGCAATGTATAATCTCTCCTAGTCTTCGGCTACCCCGCCTTGACTTACTTCAGCATCTATGGCCTTATCGGCTGCTAGGATCGGGGGGCACCTCGGGTTGTCAAAGAACTTTGGAGGAAGTGGGTTAGAGGAGTCAGGCATGCCGTCTGGGATGTTTGGCCGATCCCCGCAGATGTTGTTCTTGAACGCGCAACACCCATAGCCGTAAGCAAAGATAAGATTCGGAGACCCATGGTAATCCTCCGCCATGTCTTCCTTGTCCTACGCTTGCTCGGGCATGAAGGGAAGACACCTCACGCTTGGACTCCTCGAGCTCCAATAGAAGGGACTCCCGCTCAGCCTCCATGCGGGCAAACTTGGCCTTTAAGCGGGTGATCTCAGCTTCTGACCTACACCCGCCCTCTTCCGCAGCCGCCAAAGAGTTCAGAGCCTTGGTCAAATCAACTTCCACCATGGCTTTGGTGTCTCCTGCTGCCGCGACTATCATCTGGGCCGCCCTGGCTTCTTGCTTAGCCTCGTCCCTTTCTCTCTCTGCCCGGATAACGCTTGCCGTGCCATCTCTGGCCTCCTTTTCCCAACGTTCCGACGAAGCTTTCGCCTTAGTCAGAGAAGCAGTTAAGGTATGATGATTCGAGGCGGCTGACTGCGCATACAACCACAGTTTCTTTTCATCATCTAAGCGGGACCAGAACTCGATAGTCGCGTGCCATGTTCGATGGTCACTACAAACTTAAAAATGGTCGAGTTAGAAAGACTTTTTGTACAAACCCGAAGTCCTATGCTTAGACTCGCGACTTACGTTGCGCCGATCATTGTGCCGGTTATGATGAACATCCCATCTTCGTCCACAGGTTAGATATCTTATTTATCAACATAAACGGGAAGTGGAATGGAGTATTGCTCTGAGAGAGCCGTCACAGGCATCTTAAAGTAATTTGGATATAGGTCATGCATGCTTGTCAGTAGGGATTCCTCCTTATTGAGGGGGTTCCAGCAGTGGGCGATTTTCAGCACATCCTCAAGATCCAAAGCCTCCATATCTCAGAAGGGCGAACTTCCAACGAAGTAACATATGTACTTATAATCATCTCAACCGGAACCTTTCTTGATCGGGTCCGGCGTCGAGGTACGCTAAGATGTCAATAATCACCTCGATGGGGCACCCATTCTAACCTCTTCAACATTTGGAGGTCTCACAGCCGGAACCTCTCCCTCAAGAGGTATATTTTCCTCGTTCAGGCAGACCCCCAGGGCCGGCTGGTCATTGGAGGCCAAATCCGGGGATCCCACTAGGACTATGGCCTGATCCTGTTGAGCTTCCTCATATGAGGGAGACCGCCTAGGTCGCTTCTCCCCAGAACTAGAGGTGTTTGCACCTTCGAGGGTCACAGACTATTTACGCTTTTGAGGAAAAAACTCGACGGCAAGGCTAAACATCTCTTCCTCCTTGACAGGTTCGATATCGGCTACTCTCGTCCAATCTAGAAAATCTTCTATCTCAAGACCGCCGCTTTAATCACGCCTCTGCCTTTCTATCTTTGTAGGCTAGGGCAACCCGCGAACTTTAAGGCCACTAACACGGGTAGATTACTAATGTCCCTACAAAGGCCTCCTTGGTCCTCTTGAGTAGAGCTCTATTGAGAGGAGTCATTGGGGACCGCCTTCGTGGACATCGGTGAGAACAAAGTGCTCCTCCGTCGACCTTCAATGCAGCAACGAACGGGGACGACATAGTGGATACTATAAGGAAAAGGGCTACCACTAAACTCTCACAAATTCTTCAATGTCAAGAAAAGTCATGATCGTGACTTCGCTCCGTCATCTTGGTTAACCACCTAATGTTCTCCAAACCAGCCTTCTCAATCCAGTTTACTAATCGGCCTCGTCTGTGCTTTTCTGAACGACATCAAGAAAACTGAGGTACGTCAGTACATAATCCAACTAGTAGAACGTAAGTAGCAACATAGCTAAAACAAACCTTGGAGCACCAAGGACTGATTCACGTTGAAGGGAAGCCCGACAAAGCCGGGCGTCTTATACCAAGGGCCCCTAACCAAAACAACCCCCCTTGCCTCAATCTTGGGAGAATCAGGAAGCCTGGCTACAAACTAAAGCTTTGAATTATGGGCGGACATTAACAGTCTACCTCGAGTCCCGAGCTTTAGTGTATAAGCAAAGCAAATCTCCACCAATGAGTATCCAAATGCAGATTAAGATCGGGAGCACATCGACACTCCATCGAATCCGAATAACGTTCGAATGGATAAGAGCAAGGGGTGCTCGAGAAACATATAGAAACCATTTCACCAATGACGATATCTGTGTTAAGTCCAATCCGCAAACTCGCTTCCCGGTTAAAATAGACGGCGCTTATCCACTTCCCTATCACAAACAATCACGTCGACACTTCTCAAACTACACGTCGCTGTGGATACGGTAGGAAGGATCTCAATTCCTCCATGGAAATCAAGAAACTAGGTCATGATGTGGTTGATCTCGACTGTGTCCTTTCCTACGCCACCTCCGACCGTGAAAGTCTCCTCTTGAGATCTTGCCATTCTGCAAGCCGACAATAAAAAAGAAGGGGAAGGGGGAGGTTAACTCAACAATAACCTACCCAAATGATCACAGGACTGAAGGCCCATAAAACCTATTGAGAAACCCCCAGGCTCAGGTGCATCTCAAAACTCTACGTGGAAATTAGTCCCCGGAAACCTATCGACGGTTGAAAGACACGAGTAAATGAAACATAACTATCAAACAATCCAAGCAAAATCGAAAGCAGAGCAAATAAAAAACCCACCAGAAGACTGAAAGCAATCAGGATCCTCCAAGCGGCTCATTCGCCAAAAACTTTAGGGGTGTTGAAGAAAAGTGGAATACTCTTGAACAAAAAAAATGGGGGCAAAAAAGCTGCCTTCCGGGCCCCTACTCTTATATAGGGTAATGCATGAACTGGCACATTAATGGCGCCGATGGATCAACGGCAGATCGGCGATCGCGGCGCCGCTCCCCAATGTTTCAGGTTCACAAACACTTCGCTTAAGGCATAACAAAACAAGTAAGACATGTGGGTCTAGCGTCTTCCGGGGCCATGTGCCCCCCGGGTTTGCTCATCAGTGGCTGGGCTCGTCAACCAAGTGCAGCCCAAATGATCGCCCAGTCCGAGAGATATGGTAAATCATCCCCACGAATCGGTAACCGCATCTCAACCGGCTCCTATGGTCGGGATATGAAAACATAATGGGAAATTAACATTCAATGCAACGGTATGTCCAAAAATCCAATTTTATTAAAGTATGCCAAATAGTTACATTGCAACCAAGACAAACATATCCAAACAACCTTTGGATCCCCTACAAGAATATCCAAATAAATGTACTCGCCGCTACAATCGTGGTAAAGGAGAATAAAAAAAGGCCAACAGGGAAATCAGAAAAGGTCAAGATGAAAAAGAAAGCGAGGAGGAAGACGAAGAGGACGAGGGGAAAATCAAAGACAGAAAAAGAATCTGCATTAACCCACTTGAAATTTCCCCTCCTCTCAACTTCGCACCTCGACCGTCGAGGACGCCAGTGCAGGGGGGCACATAGCCCCAACACAGAACTCCAAGAACAGGGGCGACGGCGTAATCAGGCCCCTCATCCGCGAATTCTGATCGATCTATGCAAGGTTCAACGAAGAGTTCTGACAAGGGGATATTGGCATAGGTAGGCCTCCCATATGAGCGTCTGATGGGATGACACAGACGTCGTCTTCAAACGCACAATATCCATAAGCGATAAGCAGTTGCAGAGGCTTCTGGAAGCCTCCACCCATCATTGTTCCCCCTTCGCTAACCCAGAGAAGAACTCTCAGTAGGGGGATGAACTAACGGAAGACAAATCCGTTAGGAATCTTATAAATTTCTCTAACCTCATCATCATATATATTGGAATTAGTCCCTAAGGCGCAGTAAATGCATCATTGGGAACACAGTATTCCCTGGTAACATGCACCTCGGGACTCATTCACATTAATCACTTTCAGTTTCCCTTACAACGGGGCCTGACAAACAAATATTTTCCCCGCCTAGAAGACCATGATATTCTAGGGACGTAAAAAAAGGCATTGTCGCATCATGGCTTTCGGGGCCTAAAATATACTCATCCGACAGGCCCAGCTGTCAGACGGCCCGCTGGGTTCGACATCCAAACCCACATGAACCAAGACAACCTGTTACCTCAAAACCATACAGGGGTTGCTTAGACAGGAGTAACCTCGCCCCGTCTGAAGCCCCGAATTCCCCAGCTGGCAGTATTGTTGTCTACGAGATATTCATCCATGGATCTCTTAATTCACTACGTCTCGAAACGATAATTCCAAATAAGGGAATTAGTCCTTGATAAGGAAAGTCAAAATTTATCATTAGATCGGAGATATTATCCCTCCAAAAATAACGGAGAATTAGTCTCTGATAAGGAAGGAGAGATTTTACTAACTTAAGCATCTGAGGCGGTCGCAACCGCAGCCCTTTTTTTTTTGAGGTTCTCGTCGCCCTGCTGATACCTCGAGAGCAAGACGAATCAGGTACCGATAGTTCTTCCCAGGAAACCCTAGATGACCATTTTCAAAGACCAGTCTGACGTATGCATTTCTCCTCGGCACCCCAACCTCAGCAATGGCCCCGGTTGACCGGGCATTTGCGGACTGGGCTTCAGTTTCGCATTTCCGATTCACGCGGACTTAAGATCATCCAAATGCGGACATGACGATTAGTTTTCACCGGAGAGATCATTGAGATGGGTCTCCATTTGACGACCGTGGTGGAGTCATAGCCCATGCTTCTCCACCGACACGTGGAAGGTTTCATTACGATGCAGATGAGCCGTTCGCAGTACTTTGAGACCGTTGCCTTATATGAAATTGGTCATCTTCTTGGACTAGGTCATAGAGAAGATGGATGGTCATGTTTACAAGATGTCCCGAATGACCAAAGGTTTGTATAGATGACATTCGAGGAATTAAAGCCTCTATACAACAGGAACTGCTAGTGGAAACCGAACTTCGCCATTGAGCCAAATCTCCGTGATCAATAAGCTGGCAGAGCGAAATCGTATGTCATTTATTTTAATTTACACAAAAATTATAGAGGTTTCATAGTTGTTGAATCTTTTTGTTATCACAAATCAAGGACTGAGAGAACTTTTATTTCAGAATGATGCAATGATATTAAGAGTTTTACTGATTAGAATCGATTAATTATCCGATTGAGTAATTTTATCCACGAAGATTACATATATATATGTGACCTGCATCTTTTGTAATTGAGACAAAGATTTTACGCATGGAGCAAGTGTAACAAGTATTATTGTTGTGTTATGTATGGATTACCTAAATTATATTAAGTAATTTGAGGAAAATCATCTTGAATATACCATTATTGTTGGGGATCTATATGGATGTCAACTTCACCAACTCCATCCAAAATGACATCTGCTTCAAGACAAATATCTTTAGTCGCTAAAAGATCAGACTCGCCCAGCTCAACTCAACTTCATCTAAACACTAGTAGATGATCAGACTCGCTTTACTTGGGTTTTCTTTAATTAAAAACAGTCTAATAAAATATTTTTTTACACCCAAGTTTCTCAATATGATCAATAATCGCTTATTGTAATATCAAGCGCTTCGATTCGACACGTAAGGAGTTGGTTTTTACCGACGGTTTGCTCGTAAAGGTATCCTACACCAATTTTCTCTCGTAGATGTGCCTCAACAAAATTCTTGAAAGGCAGCATCAACACTTGTTGAATGTGGCTAGAGAGTTCTCATCCAATTATGGAGTGAATGTGTTCTAACCGCAACTTTCTTGGTGAACAGAACGCCCTCACCTTTACTACAAAATAGAACACCATATGAGTTGTTATTCCATAAAAGGCCTGATTACTCTCTCTTCATAGTGTTTGGTTGTCTTGCATTTGCTTCTACACTACCTTCAAAATTAACCATTCTCTAAATTACTCTAAAATGATGAACAAACATCACTATCAGGGATTATATATTGAGTCACGAGGGGACAAAGTAGAAAGCATCCATAAGCTCAAGCAATACCTTGAACAGTTTGGGTACTTGATGAGCCATATATATAGCCATTCCAATGACTAAACACATTAAGCGAATATAATCAATCAAGACCTCAATTAGCACCAATGTTTTTTCTTCCTTTCAAATTAAAGGTCCCTCTTCCGGATATTGGAAGAGTGAAGCGATCATTGAGGCCCAGGGCTCCAAAGGGAACAGACCTAACATTTGGGAAATTATTAACCCGGAATCTGGCCACTAACTGGATAGAGAAAGAAAACTACTAGAAGTGCTCATTAATTCAAAGATTTTTTGCTCATAAACCAAATCTTAAGTAACTCAAAATTCTTAGTTTTGCTCGAAAATTGCTGAGAAAGTTGAAGAGGTGCGATTACTAACAGCACCAGTCAAAAGTCCACCCACATGTAGGCTCCGGAAACATTCTATAAATTGCCATATACAAGTCAATAAAAGAATAGAAAGTCAAAAACTTTTGAGTCCCAATAAAGACTTGATTTCCATAGTAATGGAGTGTTTCCACCTTAGTTTCTAGGAATTTCAATAAGGCTTAGGGAAGAAAATGGAGATCACTAAAGGGGTATAGGGTCAGCGTACACCAATTCATATGATCATTAGAGGATTCAATGGGAACTTAAGACCAGACCCCCGCATATGGTAAAGAGAAGACTCCGTCCCGCCATTGCCAAACAAAGTCATTTGGCGGATAGGATCGTGTCAGTCAATTCATCTAAGAGTCTTATAATATATAAAAGGAAAGGGGGAAACATAGAGGGGCAGCCGCCCCAATTCCGCCTCAGATTTTTTCATTGCTCCGGAGCCTTCACCGACTCTCAAGCTTATAAATAGGCCTAACCAACAGAAGAGAAACAAGAGTGATAGCAACAGCAAAGAGAGCTCAAGCAAGAGAGAAAGAGAGTAAAGTGGGAGGTGATAGGGCTAAGTGTGAGAGAGTTCAATTGAGAGGGGTGTTCTCAATTGGGGAGATCATGACTATGAGTGAAAAGAAATTGAGTGATAAAATTGTCAGGGTTGTAAGCATGTCCTAAGGTGTGTGAAACTCAATACTTAAATTAATTCTTCTGTAATAATTTTATCACATAATGAATCTACTCTTGGATTCGTCTCTTAGACATTTTTCCTCATTTTGAGGGTTTTATCATGTAAAATTGAAGGCTTTACTATGTAAAATTTTATATTATTATGTGGTTTGGAATCCCCACTTAACTTAACTTACTGTATAATTTCTTATGAATCGGGCAAAATCGCCCAAATATTACTACTTGTACTATTTGATAGGTCACGCATTCCAGTACCACAAATAGAAACTCATGAGACATTATAGTGTATTTGTTCTGAAAATACAACTCTTTTCCTCTATGATTTTGAATAGCTCGAATTCAATTTCACAAATCCTCTAATGTTTAGATGATAAAACATGGCCACGGCAGAACAGCATTGCACTTATTTCATACAAGGAAAAAAAACACACTGCAGCAGAACTGAAATATATCATTAATAGGTAGCTAGATTCCCCTCGGATACTTCATGGTAGCTGATCGAACTTTCAAGTTCCACCTTTTTGAAGGTCCTCAACGGTTGTATAGGATTTAATTCCTTGAATGTCATCCTGATGCAAACGCTTAGTCACTCCAGAGCTAATACTGGGAAACATGATTGCATCCTGAACTGAACTATGCCCAAGTCCAAGAAGATGCCCTATTTCATGCACCGCCACAGTCTCCAAGTCCATTGCATCAGGAACTGCACCTATTGCCCATGTTTCATCGGCATCGTAATGAAATCTTCCATCTTGTGGGGCAAAAGCATGAGCTAAGGTACTGCCAGGGCCATCAAATGGGTAACCGTCTCCATGATCACCCCTATGAAAACCAATTGTCAGGTCGGCGCTTCCCTGACCTTGAGTCTCCGCGAATGTGAAGTGTGTTGAAGAAGCCCATTGGCCGAATGCGGCTGACACCGGGCTCCTGGCCTCACTTGGGGTGCCGGAGAGAAATGCATAGGTGAGATGAGTCTTGGAAGCTGGCCATCTTGGAGATCCTGGGAAGAAGGAATAATGAGCCACCGTGTGGAGGGATCCATGGCCGCGATGGTGATGCCTTTTTCCCTGAACGCATCCAGCTTGTGCCGTTGACGATGTCTGCTACACCACAGCGAGGCTTCACCATCTCAGTCACTGTTTCGAAATCCAGACTTCCAGTGGCCTTGAGATGGTAATTGGTCTGGTAGGTTTTGATGGCGGACTCTACCAGATCATCAAAATCATCATCCTGGGCATGGGTTTTGTTTTTGGCATTGCTGTAGCTCAAGTAACCAAACTGTTGGAGGTATTTCTTGAGCTTATGGACGCCTTTTACTTTGTCTCCCTTGTGACATCCTTGGAGATCCTTGATAAACTCGAATGCTGATGGTTTTTCAAGCTTTGATGAGGGTGATAATCTTGCATGGGACGAGATAGGAAACAGGAAGAGGCATAGAAATATGATTAATGACAATACAGAAGAAAGTTTAGGTGCCATAACTAATGAATGCAGGGGTACAAGAGAAAGGCACTCTGTTTGATTTTGTGTTTTGCTTATTCTCTCAGGCCAATTTATAGACACTGGTGAATGAATTGGAGCCATCGAGTCAATTCTTAGGAATATAGGGTTTCAGGATATCCCGATATACGTGTTAATTCTTGCCAATTCCACACGTAGAAATCGAAGACACTCTTGGGATGGTAGGGAGACCAAGTATAGACAATGTTATTGCGTATGCCCGCCTAGTCATAAACAGAATAGTCGACGGGTCATGACTCATAACGGGGTCTTCTCTTCTCTTTACTTAATCTTGGGAGTTCCCTTTGAATCATATGATCATATGACTTCGCGTGTAATTTGAGTTTGGAGTCATACGTAGAATCAAGTAGAAGTCTAACATGCCTTGGAGGCCAAGCTTAAGTGATAAAAGGGGAGGATGGTTCAAGGGAGGTCCTAGACTCAAGTAGAAGTCTAACATGTTAATTTGGGTTTTCATTAATGAATTAATTGGATCTTAATTTCTTGTCATAATATGAATTAGCATATGCCTAAATTAACATATGCCATTGTGGCCGAACTTATGATCAGGATTCCGTAGAACCGGTATTATAAAATTGCATAATTAATATAACATGTATATGCTATTATGCACCATGTCATCTATATTATTCATGGAATACACACTGCAGTAATCTCAAAAAGTAGATGTCACTCATAGTACTGCATCAAAACTAAAGTTTTCTAATTCCATTTGAAATTCTCAACGGTTGTGTAAAATTTTATTTCCTTGAACGACGCAGAAGTGGTAAATTTAGGTATATGCTGGGGCTACTTTATTTGCGTGTCTTCTTTGAATAATAAGAATTAACACATGGGTATTGTACCTAAAATTGGGTCTCTCAGAATCGGGTGAAAGCGGAATCAGGATCGACCTTTTTTTTAATTGGTAAAAACAATGCAATTATATTAACAAAAAGAGGAAGAATCGGGAATCTCCACAGTATGCATGAAGTATACAGGAGGAAACCCAGTCTACACAAAAAAGAGAATGATTGCACAAAAAACCTACCACCCCAAAAAGCAATCTTAGAGAATGTACAAAAGAATTCTAACAAAAGAATCCTCTCTCAAATCTAAAAGACCAACCCAAATAGAGAACGAGCTAATGAAAGAGTTCTTTAGCCTAGTATAGGAGAAAGGTAAATCTTCAAAGACTATCCAGTTCTTCTCCTTCCAAATAGACTAGATGAGGCAAAGAGGCTCTGCATTCCACAAATTTTTTAGCCTTTTCTTTATAAGAAAGTGACACCATTCTAAACGAAGGTCCTTACTTAACAGCAAAAGGGCAAACCCAAACAAAACTTAGGACATAAATGAGGCCCTCCCAGAGTCCCCAAACCACAGGGCAATGAAGCAGCAGATGGTTCAGGTTTTCCAGCTTCATCACACAAGGAGCTTCTACCAACCAACTAGAAACCCCTTTAGATGCTCCGTTGTAAGGATTTTTCCACACCAAACTTCTCATGCAAAACCTACCTTGGGAGGCACTAAACTGTTCCATAACAGTTTCCAAGGGTTCGCTGTTATGTTTGATTCACCTTCCAAGAGGGTAACATTTGCCCTAACTGAATAGCAGTTGTTTGAATCTCCCTTCCAGAAAAGCATCTCCTTCTCCATTTGATGAGTTCTACTGCTATTAATCAAATTCAAATTCCCCAATCTCCTAGTCATTGAACGACTTGTTGAACCCAAGCGACAAAGCTCCAACCCCTCTTTTATTATCTCAAACATCAACCACTTTTACCCATTTTGTTTTAGTCGACATGAACAAAGTAGGAAATATATGACAAAGTGGATTTTCCCCTCATCAAGGATCCTCCCAAAATTTGACTCTAATTCCATCCCCAAGAGTAAAAACATAGTTCAACTTCATTAAAACAATCTCTTTGTTGATATCTTTCCAAGGGCCCAACCTAGAATTTCCCATAAAAGTTTTAGTAAACCAACCTTCATCGTCCACCAAATATTTGATTATGATCTCATCTTTCCAAATGGTGCTCTCCTCCTTAGCAAACCTCCAAACCCACTTTCCCAAAAGGCCGGATGATTAGGGAGAGATCCCCAACACCTGTAGCCCCCCTTTCCTTCCTTGAGCAAACTGTTTTTCAATTCACCAAATGAAACTTCTTGTCAAGGGTGTCTCGTCCCCAAAGAAAGTCTCTTTGAATTTTCTCCAACCTATTTTTGACTCCCTTAGGTAAGTGGAAAAGAGACATAATGTAAATCAAGAGGTTGGAAAGGGAGCTTTTTAAAGAGAATTAATTTTTCCCCCTTTGGAGATATACAATCTCTTCTAATTTGCTAACTTTCTCCTGAATCTTTATTCCACCCCGTCCCAAATTGAATCAAAGTTGCACCTTTTTCCCTAAGGAAAGCCCAAGTAAGTTGTTGGGAGGTTTCCCTTATTACATCTCAGTTCAAAGGCTAGAGAATCTAAATCCTCCACACACCCTACTAACATAACAGAACTCTTCTCCAGATTAACATTCAGCCCTGAAAATGGCTTCAAACCATAAAATAGTCCAACTTAAATGATTAGTCTGATCCTCGGGATCCTCGTTAAAACCAAAGTGTCATGCAAACAATAAATACTTTTTCTGCCTCTCTTCCTCACTTCTATTCACAAACTTATGTCCTAACAAGAAACCTTATGGAGCTGCTTTCTCCATTGGAATTGAAAATACTTCCATACAAATGACAAAGAGATACGGGGACAAAGGATCACCTTGCCTTAACCCCCTTGAGTTTTTGATAAACCACTAAGGCTTCCATTATCCAAGATAGAAAAGAAGTAGTGGTTACACATTGTTTTATCCAATTCACCCATTTCGGCTTGAAACCAATCTTCTGTAGCACCCCAAACAGGAACTTCCAATTTATGTGATCATATGTTTTTTCAATGTCCAATTTGGAGAGAATTCCCTTCTCTTTCTTCTTCACCATGGAATCAATTATTTCATTAGCTATTAAGGATGCATCAAAGGTTAGCCTACCCCTTACAAAAGCATTATGAGCTTCATTGACTAGGTTGTTCATCACCTTTTTTAGTCTATTTGCAAGGACTTTTAGCTAGCAGCTTATACAAACTTCCTATCAAACTAATAGGGCGGAAATCCTTGGAGTCCTTTGCCCCCCTTTTTTTTAGGAATTATGACCATAAACGTTGTATTCAGACTCCTAACAAACTTCCTAGTTTCATGGAATTCCTGGAACATTCTCATTACATCCTCTTTGACTATATCCCAACTCAATTGCCAAAACGCTAAGGTGATCGAGGCCATTTAGACTAGGAGCCTTGTCTCCATTTAGATCACCCAAAGCATAGTGCACTTCTTCCGTTGTAAAAGGTAACTCCATACCTGGAGCTTCATCCTCATCTAGTCTGGAAAAAACCAGCCCATTGAAATTTGCTTTCCAATCTCCCTTATATGTGAGCAAGTCTTTGAAAGCATTCACAATGTTCTGTCTTAGGGCTCTTTTCTATGTGGTTCATATACCATTGATTCTTAGCTTTCGGATTTGGTTCTACCTCTTATGGGAATTGGCCATCATATGGGAAAACTCTGTGTTTTTGTCCCATTATTTCAACTAAATTTCCCTCAATTTTTGCCTCTAGGATATCTCTTCCAGAATAGCCAATTTTTTGAACTCTTCTAGAGTCGTCACTTTAATTTCCATCCCCCTTGTAGAAAGACTTCTATGAGTTTCAATTTTGTCTCAATGGGTCACCTTCTCCAGGGCTTTTTTCCTCCACTCTACCAAAAACATCTTTGTTCCAGCTCATGAGCCTAATTTTTAAAGCTTTGATCTTTTCCATAAGAATATAGTTATTTAAACCAGAGACCTTTGTAGTATATATGCCACTAGTCCCTGATCAAGTCCGGCTTATCAGCTCAACCATATATTCTCGAACCTGAATGGCATTAACCCACCCACCATATCCCCTCCCCTTTTTAACATCACTGGGGAGTGGTCAGAAGTTGGTATGGGTAGTAGGATTTGGGTCACACCTCCAAAAAATAAGTCCCACCTATTAGTGACTGACTAGGAACCTATCTAGCCTTGCCATTCTTTGATGGTTCAAGCCCCTTGACCAAGTGAAGCGTCCCCCTTGAAAGGGATGTCCTTCAACTCTAGCTCATCAATAACTTGAGAAAATCTTCTCATTTCTTCCTTCTCTGTTCTTTCCTCAGGGAACTGAATTATGTTGAAGTCCCCCTATGACCCAAGGTTCCCCCCATAGGCCCTTTATCGCACCCAATTACTCTCATAACAAATCCCTATTTCTTCACCTGGTGATAATGATTTCTTCACCTCAAGACAATTCTATAAATTGGCCTCCACAGAATCAGCAAATGCAAAATCCAGCTCCTGCTCATTATTGGAACCTAAACCTTCTCCTCTGCTCTCATTGATTCTTCTCTTTCTCTTTCTCTTCCTTCTTCCTATTTCATCTCATGAGACATTGTCACCCACAGCATCTGGTGATCAAAAGCCAACACCATTTGGGTTCATCAAGCGATCTGCAGGGGTCCAATAAAGGAGACAAAGTAAATATGCATGCGGATGACATTGAAGGAATTAAAGCTTATACAAAGCTTAATGACTTATCAACATGGAACTCATATTATATAATATAGTATATATGCAAAGGTGTACTAGTCCCATGTACAAAATAAGCGCCATGCGTAGGCCTCAGAAATGCTGGTCTGCATGTTGAAGGTCTTATTATAATCCATCGACCAATTTTTGAACTAGCTAGAAAGATGATCCCTAAATAAAATTCGCTATGATTTTTTTTTTAAATGTTACCTTGCATGTGTTGACTATCTACAGTGATGATGTAATATTAAGAATACATGCAAGGCCAAATACACTAGTCTTTCAATTAAATAAATTATACTCTTTCTATACATTGTGATCCTTATTCTTCATATTTCAAGCAATAATTTCGGTTTTTTTTATTAAAAAAGAAATAATACAAATATGATAAGACTATGATTAATGGATAATAAAAGAATTGTGTACAAGTCATGAAAATGAAGTTTGCATCAACATTAGATATATTTGATTCATAGGCTTGTTTTCACGGTGTATTCATAATTTTATCTTTCATTATGCATTCTTATCCTGGAAATATTATATATAAATTTTAATTAGTTTTAATGTACTTCATAGAAATTGAGTTCGTTGTTATGTTGGTGTGGGATCGAACTATCATATCAGTTTCGGAGACGGAAAGGATAATTCTCACTTTATTTTATTTTATTTTCTGATAAATGATGAATTTACCATTAACCCTTTTATGTTTGATATGATCATTTACCAGAATTAAGAGGAGAGGGAGAGTTTCACTATTGTACCCTTTTTTGGTTTTTTGCCGAATGAATTTGTGTGAGCGTAGATGCAATGTATGGAAAGAGGATCACATAAATAGTTGAATCACAAGAAAATCTTAATTAATTAATTGTTTATTCTTTTACTTGTATGAAAATGTACATGAGTTGAGTTTTAGATCTACAGCAAGGCAGCTTGGGGATGAACGATCATCATATATAATTAAGGTGGGAAAGTCAAAATAAGATGCGGCCATTCAAGAATCTTGAAGGGCTTTAATTAATTAGAGAAGACGTCATCTCTACGTTAAGACAAAGAGACGGTTGTCTGTATGAGGATCCAACTGCTCCCACCAGTGATCAACGTGTTTTGCTATGTGTAGACAGCTTGAGGGCGATGGAAACCTTGAAAAAAAATTCGTCACAAGGTCATGGAAACGTGACAAAATCTGGTCACAAGGCCGGCCGGATACGCAAATGAATTTGATTTGTGTCTCAAGTATATGTCTTCTGGCCGTTGTTCTATGAAAATAAGAAATATTAAACATATGCAAAGGGTAGCGGGTGGGAAAAGGTTACTGAGATCCCAAATGAATCCTTATAAGAACAAAGTACTACGTACAAAGTAATAGACCATTCAGAATCGTGGAAACCCCGAGAAAATCTAAATTTCAAAAAGCCAAGAAAATCGTACTTCGTAAAATCTAAAATTTTTCTAGATCTCGGATGACGAAACCGACTTCACTGTTGGAATTGTCTCGCGAAATCTACCTAACACATCGAATTTCGTCAAATTCCGAGACAGTCGGAATTTCACGTTTTTCGAGGCACCGAGTATCGGGTGCCGTAAAACGATGTGTGATGTGACAAAAGTCACCTATAACATGTATTATTGTGACACATGTTACAAGATTAGAGAGATAATGGAAACAGACGGCCAAGATTATGCCAAGTGTCAAAAATCCAAGAGAAGGGACATGGATGACATTATTTGAATTGTTAATGAGGAAAAAGACAAAAGAGCCAATAGTTCATCTTCTTCAAAAGGCCAAAACGTGAAGGAGAAGGAAAAAGTGATGCAGAGTTGGGGTTTTGGGTTTTAGTGAGAGAGCAGTGCAACTTCTCTAAGATCCCCAGCCGAACGACCGGGCCGGATTTCTTCTTCGGCCAAGAAGGAAGCTGCTCCACGCGGCAAGGACTACGCTGGGCACTTATTGAGGGAGTTTTCTCGATAAACTCCGTGGAGGTAGGGTTTTATCCTACTTGTTTTACCCTTGTTTAAGTGTTTGTGCTTGAGTTGATTTGGGCCGTGAGAAGCCGCTGACGGTCCCAAAACTTGGAACCGAAATGAAAATTTTTAGGGCTCATTCGACAAATTTATGATGCGGTATGGACTGCTTAAGGCTTTTGGGTCATAATTTCCTTATACAATAAATTATGTTTCGTGTGTATAAGGTCAGGAATGGTCATTGATACTCCGCTTCAAAAGTGAAACTAATGTTGATGAGTGGGCTGCCCAATGACAGCTCCATCGTCTCTATTTTGGGACTGTTAAAATAACTGGCTGAAGATTTGGACCAAACGCCCATGTGCGGGTGTGCAAGGAAATTGTTTGAATCAATGGCTCAGGTCAGGTGTGTAGATGGCAAATGTGTCCGTATTCGTGGATTTCCGAATTCGATCCGATCCGGCCAAACAAGAGAAAATCATGGATCGATAATGGATATGGATATGGATAAAATCCGATTTTTTTGAATGGATATGGATTGGATATGGATTTAGGCGTATCCGATCCGAAACCCGTATCCGATCCAACCCGAACATGCGGATATTCCGACCATCCACTATATCCGATCCGATTCTATCTCGATACAAACACACATATATAATATAGTCCATATACAATTATGTAATTGACAATTAATTTCATTAATATATTTATATACATAATGAGATCGTCATTACAAAGGTTTATATAACATGAACGAATGCAATTGCACAACACCATACATACACTACTGATCTCACATTACTAATTCAAATATTTAATTGACTAATTTTTTAAAAATCCTAATTAGTAAAGTTAGAAATGAATACTAAAAATATAATAATGTAAACCCCAAACCTAACAATAACATTATAAATTATAAATCTAGTCCTAATTGTAATTTGTAAACCCTAACTTCTTAACACAGTAAACTCTAAACCTATAGCACCACAAACCCTAATTTGTTGATAAGCCTCATACAGTCATACTGATCCACGTCTTCATTATCCTTCCCAGCGTGGACTGGACATATCTCTTCCAAGATGTTTGAGCTTTGGCCATTCTTGGAATCACCTAGTAGACTTGATAGTCGCTTGATAACAGAAGAAGCCCTCCCGTTGTATAAGAATTAAAACTTATGTGACTCTTTAAACTCTTTAAAGCCAAGCTGACGACGTTCTTTGAATGATCGGGCTCTATCTGCTTCTGCGGTGGCATTTAGTCGATTAATCTCCTCTTGAGTAGAGGAAAGCCTGACAGCGGCGATCTTCTGGGCCTGCTTGGATTTTTAGTCCCTAAATCCCTAACCTTAACGTAACACCATAAATTCTAATTCCTAATATTGTAAATTTTAATTTTAACACTTAAAATCCTAATCAAACATCACTAACCCTAACTCTAATAATCGTCAAGTATAAATCTTAATCTAATACTCACAAATTTTAATCCATAATACTCGTAAATTTTAAAGTTTTAACTATATAACATCAAGACCCTAATCAATCATCATAAACCATAACCTAGTATAATCTCATTTAAAAGCCCTAAGAGCATCTCCATATAGTTTTTATTTTTATTTTATATATATGAATAGACTTTTTTTGAAAATATTCCTTTTTAGGTTACAATTAGATATTTATGTATAAAATCAATCGATGAATATAGTTTTAAGGTAAATTTTAAAATTGTATTTACCAAATAATCGCATTTTAAGGTAAAATTTTAAAATCGTAATTAGTAAAAAAACAAATTTTTAAGGTAAAATTTTAAAATAATGAATGTGGTTTTAAAATTTTATTTTAAAACTGCATTCATCAAATATGATTTTAAAAATTTACCTTAAAACTATATTTGATAAGATTTATCTTAAAACCATATTCACAATGATGATTTTATATATGGCTGTTTACTTAGACGAAAAAATACTAGATTGATGAATATTTTCAAAACAAATGTATTCATGTACTTTTTTTCAAAATAAAAACTATTTTGCTTTAAACTCAAAAATTAAGATACAAAACAAATCAAGAAAAAAAGGCATTTTTTTTTTCTAAATTGAATATTGTCTCGACGCTTTAAAGGATTGTCAGAACTCGAAGGTTATTTCTTTAAAAATATTTTTATGTTCCACATTTTTTAGGCTCCTTCTCACCTTCTCGTCCCTTCACCTTCACCCGTCTGCCTGTGCTTCCGCCCACACTGGCCACCCCCGCCGGATCGCCTCGCTATCGCGACCCATCGTACGAGTACAAATGACTCAAGAACTCGGTACCCTTCCTCCTACTCCTACGTGCCACAAGTCCAAGATTCACCGGTATTTTTTGTTCTTTCACAGATGAATTTTTTGTTTTTATGAAAAGATTTGATTTTTTTCATGTGATGAGAAGAAATGGATCAAATTATTTGCTAAATCATATTGTTTCATAATTTTTTGACCGAATCGAATGATCATAAACCCAGAAATCTCGACCAGTCGTCGACGGAGTGATTCATTAACCGAGTCGTGCCGACCACACGCTATTCCGATCTTCACGCCTTCGCTGGCGCATAACACCGCCGAATCATTTCTCGCCATAAAACCCTTCTTCCTCTAGATTCGCCAAGAACCGACGGTGAGTCCGATTTAATGTCCGTGTCTAAATGGTTGTGATCCGCTCCTAATAGAAAAGTTGTTTAATCTCGAACCTGAACGGAAAGGCTACCTGTCATTGCCAAGCGATGGTCGGATGTAGCAGATCCGCCCGATTTTCAACCATTTTTTATTTTTGTGTCTTCAACCATTGATTTTTATCAGATAAAGATTTTCCAGCTTTATTTAATATATACACTAAGGCATCTAAGCTTAAGGTTCGACAGGTCTTTTTTTTTTTTTGTATAGAATATGGCACATTCACAATCTAACACTTGCAGCAAAGAGTGCTACTAGCACACAAGAATCGCTCCACCGAGGAAACTCGTGTGGACTCTCCACACCGGCATTCAGTTGATTGTGAATCCAACAAAGAAAAGATGGTAAGACTTTCAAGTCCTATGTGGAAACACTTTACTCATCTGGTTGTTAATAATGAAGAGAAGGCCCAATGTACTATTGTAAGAAGCTTTTTATGGGTAAATCATCCTTATGGTACGTCGTGATTAAGCAACATTTTTGATAGGTGTCCTAGAAGAAAAGCAACTGGGGGTGACATAAGGCAAATGATTTTGAAAACTGATTCGAAAGGAAATGCTAATTCTGGTGCATTTAATGAAAAATAGGGAATAGAGAAATTAGCAAAGATGATTATTCTCCATGACTATCCTCTTTCGATGGTGGAGCATAGAGGATTTAGAGATTTCACAACTACCATTCAACCTCTTTTCAAGTGTCCTTGCCATAATACTATGAAGAAGCATATCTTGAACATTTACGGGGAAGAGAGGGATAAAGTCATGAAGTTGATTGAGAACAATGATAGTAGAGTTGCTATTACAACGGACATGTGGACTTCTAGTAACCAAAAAAGGGGTTTCATGTCTGTTACGACACATTTCATTGATAAATCTTGGACATTACATAGTCTAATCCTGAGGTATAACAAATTAACATGTTCTTCTTAAATTTTACACTTTTTGTTCATTGTTAACTTAATTGATAATTTTGCTATTTTTTCAGGTTTATTTATGTCCCTGCCCTCATACAAGCACATAACATAGGTGTTGATAGATGCTCTGCTGGGGTGGAATGTGGACTCAAGGTTATCCGCTATTACAGTGGATAATTGCTCTACTAATGACAGTATGATTGGTAAGATAAAAGCAAAATTGAGTGTTGATTGCTTATTGAATGACGGGTCTTTACTTCATATGCTTGTGCTGCACATATCTTGAAACTTTATTGTTAGGATTACGATAGATCAAGCATGCTACTTGATAATGTCAGGGACAGTGTAGTTTTTTGGACAGCATCTCCGAAAAGAATAGAAAGGTTTGAGGATGTTCAAGGACAAATGAAAGTTCCTTGTAAATTGTGAAGATTGGGTCGGATTGTCCAACAAGGTGGAACTCCACTTATCTAATGCTTAAACCGGCTTTGGCTTATAAAATGTGTTTCCTAGACTTAAGTTGTTTGAGTCACACTATGTGCTTGTGCCTAGTGAAGCAGAATGGGAGACTGCAAAGGATGTTTGAGATAGGTTGGAGTTGTTCTATAATGTCATGAGTTATTTCTTCTGGGACAAGATATCCACCGCCACATGTTTTTTCCCGTGATTTGCAAGATTAAAATGACATCAATGAATGGCTCATGTCCTCCAATGTAGTAATTAGTACAATGGCAAAGAGTATGGTTGCAAAATTTGATGCATATTGGAATGTGATCCATAAATTGACGGGTGTTGCTGCAGAATTGGACCCTAGGTATAAGATGACTTTGCTTCACTTTTACTTTCCTTTGGTTTATCCAAATGACTTTAGTGAACAAATTAGCAACATTCAACGACTTTGTTATGAGTTAGTGGAGGAATATTATACTAGAATGTATAAAGAGACTGATACAGAATCTACAGTACATGGAACGGTCACTTCAACTTCAAAAGGGAGTTCAATAACTATCGATAGTGATTATCAGTTGTTTGTGAAAAGGATGAAGACTAATAAAACTAATAGTTTCAGAACTGAATTGGACCACTACTTGGAGGAAGATGTTTTGCCTGATAATTCTCAGTTTGATATTTTATTATGGTGGAAGTTGAATGGGGTAAAGTATCCTGTCTTGCAAACTATTGCAAGAGACATATTAGCGATTCCAGTATCTACTGTTGCTTCAGAGTCTGCATTCGCCTAGTGGGAGATTAGTGAGCCCTCATCGTAATCGACTTCATCCGAAGATGATAGAAGCATTGATGTGTGCTCAAAGTTGGTTGTGGAGTGAAGTTAAAAAACATGATGGTAAATTTATTTCATTGATTATTTATTTTTTATTTACCTAGAATTTCATAATATTTGTAAAATTTTAATATTAGTTTGCTTTTTATATATTTTTTATAGGTGGAGATGACTGTTTGTTTCTGCATGGTTATGCATCAATTTATGAAGAAGATATTCACGTGCATGAAGGTGGTTAACTTTTATAACTAATAAATTTTAATTCATATTGCAATTAAGTATTCAAATATTAAGTTATTTTTTTATAAATTCCTGTAGGATCCGAGATTACATGTGATCGATGACGCATTTTCATCAACTTTGCGAAGATGAAGTCTACCAAACTTTGTTGAAACTTTGTTTAAGATGTTAAACACCTGATACTTGATACAAATATTTTGATTTGTGATGTTTTATTAACTTTAGACTTTGGCTTATTTTCCTAAATTTATGAATCATGAAGTTATAATCGGTGGTCATAGATTAGCAAAATATGTCTCAAGAAAGGTATGGATAAATCCGATATCCGTGGAGAATATCCAAATCCGATGGATGGGATATGGATTTAGATTTTTTATCCGTAGTATATGCGTGGGTGGATATGGATATGGATATATTATTTTTATTTAGGATCGGATATGGATTTTGAAAAATCCGATCCAAATCCGATCCGATGCCATTCCTAGTTGTGTGGAAATTAATAGGTTAATGCATAAACTTAATGTGTTAACAAGAAGCCATAATTATATAAAACATAATTATGTGTGTAGGCCATTGGAAATGAAATTGTGTTTAGCTCAAGTGAGCTAATTTGGGTGATGGTTGACCAAAAATTGGTATATTGGTGTAAATTGTGTTGAAATTGCATAACATGTTGTATGTGATTTAAATATGTTAATATATATTGTGAATATCGTGCCAGCAAGATAATGGTGAAATAAACATAATGCATTTCATATGCCAAGGTAAGTGGTGTTGGTGCATGATGGTGCGGCAGACCATGGTTTGAAGAATTTCTGGGATGATTTTTCGGAGGAGGTGGGTTGGGAGATAGTCGAAGCGAGGATCATCTCGGATAGGGGACCAGCTGACTGTTTGGAAAGTTCCGAGCCGTTAGCCTCAGGGAACGATCGTGCACTGCGAAGCTTCCAGTGGAGCGGTGTGTTTCGAACGAGTTTTGTTTTAGCCCGATTCATTCATGTGACCAACAGTGAAGTCGGTGAGGACTCGAGACATGGGGAATGGGCATGTAGGCATTCAGTAAGGGATCGCGTATTTACTTAAAGTGTGTGTTTACACATTGAATCTGTGCATAAGCATAGGTGAGAATCTTGTTCAAGATTAATTCCCTCTTGGAAATATGCGTGTAGAGAATATTTTTAAATTTATAAAGAGATTAAGATGATATTTGGGCGTTTGAAGAAAGCGGGATTTGTGGCTTGATCTGTTTTGGGATATTAATATTGGGGTATGAATTTTAATATGTGAATTTTGTAGTGAAGTAATGTATAACTCATGAACCATATAATATAATTGGTTGAATGTATTTGGATGATGTGACGTGTGTTTCAGTGACCATTTACTCATGTGTTAGTGTCATAGTAATCTGGGGCGTGTAAGATTTGCGAGGTGTGGTTGTCGCGGACTCCAGTTTGAAGTCACGGCTTGAAGTAATGGAGCCAAAGATGCGGTGCCTTGGAGTACAGGTGGGTGTGAGCATGGTAGTGAAAACCTGGGGTTGATTAGGACTTGGGGCAGGCCGTAGTGTTCTGGGATTTAGAGAACATCCTCACTAGCGTTGGCTCAGTATTTAGATTTGGTATGTTAATTTTCGGAAATATGGACGAGGGTTAAGAACAACATGCTGTGTTTATATTGAAATTGGTGCATAACATGTTGATTGTTATGTGTTATTGCGATTATGTTAGCAGTGATTAGCACATTTGGAAAAAAAAAAATGTTAGACACTGGTTGGTGTGACGGGGAGGTTGATAAATTTTGGACAAAATTTGGTCGAAAAATAAATAAAAAAAAAAAATGATGTGAAGAATTTTCTAGTTTCTGGTCATGTGCAGAAAAATGAATAAAATAATTTTAATGATTTTATTGGTGTCTTCAGAAAAATAGAGAAAAAAAAAAAGAAGTGTATATATAGGTTTTTGGGTGTTTCAAGAGGCATGAATGAGAAAAAAATGTGTGAAAAAAAAAAAGAACGGTTGTGACCGTCAAGCACGCTTCATCAGGTCACGATACAATGGAAATTGTATCGGGACATAGCCTTCTCGGGCGCAGATTGTGAGTAATGCCACGATACAACCGATCAGACGTGACAAAGTGAGGTAGCTTCAATGGAGTGTAAATAACATACAATAAGTTGTATCGGACAGCCGAGGACTTGACTGAGGAGGGTCACGATACAATAAATCAGACGGATAGAAGAAGGTCGCTGCGCTTGAAGCGGTCACGATACGCCTCCGTGATCGTGACAAGCTTTACGCTTACAGCGTGTCGTTTCATACAATTGATTGTATCATGATAAAGGAAGGTGTGGCCGTCATTGTCAGATACAAAGATAAACAATGCTATAATGGGCAGGCATGGCGATATGGTCATTGGGCCTCGCGAATATGTTGGGAGAGGGGCTGCGATACAGCCCTCAGCATGTGCCACGATATCACAGGTGCGCTGCTGGTTCGGGCGCACCGTGCACGCAGCCTGTGGTCACAAAGCGCCGTGCACCCAACCTTAGCTTTTGGGACTCAGCACCGTTTGGGGACACCGTTCATGAACACTGCTTCAAGATTAAAAAAAAATCAAATTAAATCTTTCAAAGTAAAATTTCTAAAATAAATTTTTGTTGTTAAAAATGATTTGATATATTGAATTAATTGCCTTGCATTGCTTATGAATGCAGGGACTTAGTATATAAAATGTTTTCGATATTCGAATAGTGTCTCGGGGCTATGGTTACGCCTTTTTGAGATACTTAAGAGATAGAGTTTAACTTGCACATTTGACATGTGTAGATTATTAGTGAGAGGGCGAGACGTAGAGGCGCCCACTCGGCACCGGTCAGCACACCCGCTTGACTAGTAGGCCTTTGCCGAGGCCGTAGGGATTGGCAATGTGTTAAGCACGCACAGTAATGCAATAGAGCGAGCCGCATGGGCCAAACGACCTCCAACAAGTACACATCCTCCAATGGTTAGAGGAGGAGTGGACTTAAGGTCGGGATGACTACGCACCACTGAGGGAGAAGTGTATTTATATGCGAGGCATCCAGATATGTTGGGTACTAAGAGGAAGGAAGATCCATCTTCTTCCAACCCGGGAAAGAAGTAGAAGACTTCTGTTTCGCAAGGATATCTAGGACAGGGTCGAGGTCATCAAGACCAAGGCTAGGATGGGGCATTTAGTCAGGCAGGCCAGATAATATGTTATTTCTGCCGATATCCCGACACTTTCGACGGATTGTCCACGTGAGGCGTGAACTTAAGGCATGGACACCTCACCAATCATCGCTGAGACGAAAGTTAGTTTCCAATCAGATGGGCGCATAGTGTGCTACCATTGCCGCCAGCTCGACATATGAGAGGATTGCCCCGCAGATAGATCCTGTTTTGACAAAGATAGCCCCAACCAACAAGAGGACAAGAGAGATTACAATGCCCTCCACCCCTAGTATGGTCAGTGGAAATGACGCCCAGGTGCCACACCAAAGACCTAGTACTTGTAGGATTCGGTCACATAGCCGTGGTCGAAAGGTAGGCCTGGGGGTCGACCACAGATTTGCAGCCGAGAGTTCAGTCAGTCAAGTGAGGACGTACATATTGTCACCAGCCCGGCATAAGGAGGCTAGATTGTCCTAGGAGGCGTAGATCTCATGGTACGTAGATCCAGCGCTCGGGATTAGCTCTGACATAATAGTGGTATGTTCTACTCCTCGCACTCGTCGACTAGAGTAACATTTAAACGATGCATCGAATTCATTCATTGTTGCATCTCAGGTGATAGGTTTGGGCTTCAGGTCAGAGGCCTTTAAAGAGATGATGAGAAATTCTTCCCAGGATCTGTGCGAGCCGGTTAGATGTGTCGAGACTGCGGAGTCGTGGATCCTCGTTGATTCCGCTCATGGTGAACCTTAGTGGTGGTGCATATCGGGGTGTTGATGTCATTTTCGACATGGATGAGCGATGCCCACTCCAAGAAAGTCAGAATCGGGACCTTAGCCGGGTTGTCATACTCGATACGGTCTTGGAGTTTGGGTGAGGTTACATATGCACATGGTTGGATGCATATGTGCGTGGAATTTCAAGGACGAAATTCTTTTAAGGAGGGGAGAATGTGAAACCCCGAGAAAATCTAATTTTCTCAAAAAGGGCAAAATCGTAATTTCGGTAAAAATCCAAAATTTTTTTAGATCTCGGATGATGAAAGGGACTTCACCATTGGAATTGTCTCGCGAAATCTAGCTAACACATCAAATTTCACGACTCGAGATACTAAAATTTCATCAAGCCGAGGCACCGAGCATCGTGCCATAAACGACATGTGATGTGACAAAAGTTACCTATAATATGTACTCGCGACACACAAGCAAGATTGGGAGATGATGGAAACGAACGTGTCGAGATTGTGCCAAGTGTCAAAAATCCAAGAGAAGGGACATGGATGACATTATTTGAATTGTTAATAAGGAAAAAGACAAAAGAGCCAATAGTTCATCTTCTTCAAAAGGCCAAAACGTGAAGGAGAAGGAAAAAGTGATGCAGTGAGTTAGGTTTTGGGTTTTTAGTGAGAGAGTGTGCAACTTCTCTCTAAGTGATCTCGCCGATCGTATTAAATGGATTTCTCGCCAAGAAGGAAAGTTGCTATACACGGCGCAGGACCACGCTGGCACGGCTGGGAGTTTCGACAAACTCCGTGGAGGTAGGGCTCTTATCCTACGGTTTTACCCCTTGTTTAAGTGTTTTGTAATGCTTGAGTTGATTCAAATGTGGAGTGGTTTAGTTGATCGGTCCCAAAACTTGGAACCGAAATGTGAAAAATTTTTAGGCTCGCTTCGGGATGTTTCTGCGATGCTGTGGTACGGACTGTTCGGCTGCCAATAAGTAATTTATACACAAATTATGTTTTGGTGTGTATAAGGTCGGGAATGGTCATTGATATCGGTTTCAAAAAGTGGAACCAATGTTGGATGAGTGGCCTGCCCACCCGACAACCCATCGTTGCTGGGACTCGTTAAAAAACAAATCTTGCCAGGCGGATTTGGACCAAAAACGTCCATGTGTGGTGTGTATGAAATTGTTTGAATTGAATGGCTTGTGTTGTGTGGAAATTAATAGGTTAATGCATAAACTTAATGTGTTAACAAGAAGCCATAATTATATAAAACATAATTATGTGTGTAGGCCATTGGAAATGAAATTGTGTTTAGCTCAAGTGAGCTAATTTGGGTGATGGTTGACCAAAAATTGATATATTGGTGTAAATTGTGTTGAAATTACAATATGTCAGATGTGATTTAAATATGTTAATATATATGCATGTGAATATATTAGCATGAATGTGTTGAAATGACATAATGTATTTCATATGCACCAGGTAACTCTAGAAATTAGGTGTGAGCGCATTGATACGAATTTCGAAAATCGAACACGGGTTATGAAAGGAATTTCACAGATGATTTTCCCGAGAATCGGGGTGGTGATACCAAATGTAGACATCTCTGGACAGCGATCACTAATCGTTTTTGAAAGCCTCCCAACCACCTCGCCTAGAGGGTAGTCCAATACTTTTACCGAAACTCCTAAGAGTGTGTTTTCGAGAACAACAATGGTTTTGAAAACTGATTATTTTTTCATACATGGCTTAAGCAAGTGTGAGGAGCTTGAGGACTCGAGACATGGGAACTAGTACGTGTATTATTCAAGTAGGATCACGATTTACTTGAGCGTGTTTATACTTTCGAATCATTGCATAAGCACTTTTAGCGGGAGTAACCATTAGGGTAATTCCACTACTGGGCGATAGCTCACCGTGTCAAGGGAATATTTTTTTAGGTACAAGGAGAATTCGAGAAGACGGCTCATTTTAGAGGCCGATTTTGAAGAAAGCCGGGTTGTGGCTTGATGTTTTGGGATAATATGTATTAGAATTGTAAATTTTAATATGTATTTGTATTAAGAGTAATGTATAACTCTTGAACCATGTAATATAATTGGTTGAATGTATATGGATGAGTATGACATGTAGGCCCAAGTGGCCATTTTACTCATGTGTGTGTCTCGTAATATGAGACATATAGATTTTCCGTAGGTTGACGGGTTGTCAACCGACACCCCGGGTTTGGGGCGTCATAGTAACGACCCAACTCTTCACCTGATATTGTCCAGTTCAAGGCTGCAGTGGCACACACAAGGCTTTCCACAAGACCACCCCGATTTTGGTTCTCTATTGGGCTTACGCCCTCAAGAAAAGACAACGATAATGTTGAGTTAAAGTCCTACATATATGAATCTTAACCTTTCTCTTTCTAGGCAATGTGGGAGACCACAATCCATCCTCTCTCTAGGGGCTCACTGGTCCTCATGGCACATTCGACTAGAAATCAAGTTCGATACCATTTGTAACGACCTAACTATTCACTCCGATATTGTCCAGCCAGTGGCCGCAATGGTGCACATACTCGCTCACCAAATTGCCTCGATTTTATTTCTATTAGGCCTACGCCCTCAAGAAAATAACTTGATAGTGTTGAATTAAAGTCTTACATATATGGACTTAACCTTCCTCTAGCTCCTTAGGCGACGTGGAGACACCATATAGATATATATAGTGAACTAGTGATCATATTCAAGTCTAATCACCTAAAACAAGTATGAATGGATAAATTGGCCTCCAAGAATGAGCAAATGAAAAATCTATCAATATTAACTGATTTCTGATATATATATCTCTGAATTCAGTAACAGCACCTAAAGTACTGTCTTAATATGATCATATAGTCATGAGGATGCATAAAATTTCTAGTTGTACTGATTTTGAATGCATCAAGTAATCGTCAATCGAGTAGATAAGGAAAGCCATGAGAGAATAAAGGAAATGAAAACATTAATTTAAAATGTTAAGAGTAGTTGACAAACATGCAAATGATCATGTAAAAGCCATATGTACATATGCGTAACTTGTCTTCATCCTCTTCCCATAGAACTGGGAGGGATTGTTTGAATGAAGTATCGTATGTGGAATGAAGTATTCCTTTGCTAGCTAGGCGGGGTCTTTACTTTTTCTGAGTGTTTTTTCTGAATATTTCTTATAATAATACAAATTAGCGTATCCCTAAAGTTTGGAGTCTCACATATGAACCGGTGATCATATTCAAGAAATGCTATTCTAAGTTTCTCCATTCCTCCCCTCCCAATTAGGATACGTTTATCACTTTGTTTTGTGTGTGGAACAAAGCCTTCCTTTTCGGGGTTTTTTATTGAATATTTCCTATAATAACACAAATTAGCGTATCCCTGAAGTTTGGAGTCTCACATATGATGAAGTAAAAAAACAATATCAGTAGATCTAGCTGGTCAAGGGAAAATGATTTATTCTCCTGAAAACAAGTCTATAAATTTTCTCTAGGGAATGATGAGAAAATGCAGCAAGCACCCAGTTAGTGCCGTCTCTAGTATCTCAAAATTCATCTATGGCACCTAAAGTTTCTCCCTTACTCTAGTTCATTCTCTTCTTTCTCTTATTCTTCCTTTCTCATCTCATGCAAGATTGTTAAGCTCATCATGTCTCATCCCATATTGGATATGGGAGAAACTTCTTGGCACTATATAAGTATAGGCTCTTCTCAACCTAGTAGACGAAACACCCCCATGCTGATACAACATCCTCGTTGTGTCTCACGGGATTATGCGGCCAAATCGAACAGAAAAATACCCCCTAATGGATTAAATGAACATCCACACTGGTGCAGTGATCGCCTGACACCATCAGAATCGACTACCGACCATATATTTGTCGTTTCGCCCAAAGCCAGCCCTCACGACTTTAAAACGCTTCTACTAGATTTAGAGGAATCTATACTTATATAGTGCCAGAAACTTTCTCCCCTATCCAATGTGGGATGTGATCCCATGGGACATAATGAGGACGTTGTGTTTGCATGGGAGGGTGTTTATCACATCCCACATCGGATAGGGGAGAAACTTCTTGACACTATATAAGTATGAGCTCCTCTCAACCAAGTAGATGTGTTTCAAAGCCGTGAGGGCCCCTTGGGCCCAAAGCGAACAATATCTACATGGTTTGGCCTAGTCGTTATACATCAAATGGCAAAAATCCATCATCATTTGGGTTTATCAAAGACCTTTAGGGATGCCATAAGGGAGACAATGTGAAAGGCATTCATAAGCTCAAGAAGTACCTCCAACAGTTCGAGTACTTAACCTACAACCATTCCAAAAACAAAACCCATGCCCACGCCAATGATGATGATTTTGATGAACTCTTGGAATCTTCCATCAAACTTATCAGACCAATTACCACCTCAAGTCCACCGGAAAATTAGACCCCTCGAAACAAAGGTCGTAGATGACGGCCGATGCGGGGTCATCGATATCGCCAATCCAGACAAACTGGAGGCGCATCCGGAAGAAAAGACATGCTCACCATGGCCACGACTCCCTCCATACAGTCAATCATTATGATTTTCCTCCCAGGAAACCCTAGATGGCAATCTTCAAAGACCAATTTGACATATGCATTTCTCCCCCGACACCCCAACCACGACAATGGCCTCGGTTGACCAGGCGTTTGTGAACTGGGCTTCGGTTTCACACTTTCGATTCACGCTAACTCAAGATCATCGGAACACATACATTGTTGTTACCTTGATCGTTTGACCTCCGAGTCATCAACGATGCAATGTCAACCTACAAAAAGGGAAATTCGGTGACGGTGGGCCGGTAGCCTCTCCGATGATTAAGTCAGCAAAAACACGGAGAGGAAGAAGAAAAGGTTCGTACAGTTGGGATTGCATACCTTCTCATTGTGGGGATTCTCCTGATTTATAGAGGGTGGTTTGGAGAATCCCTCCCTTTTCCCTCGGAAAGAATCTCCCTTTCTTTAGGAATGAAATTTCTCTTTCCTCATCAAAGACTAATTCTTCCTTATCAAGGATAATCTTCCGAGAAGTAAGGGATTTGGAAGCTAGGAAATTCGGAGGATAAATACCTTATGTGTATTTCCTGCCTTTATCCATTCACCCATAGTGAACTTGTCATAAGCGGGAGGACGACCGGTTGGGGGACTTAGAACCTGACCCGTAGCCTCGAGGTCGTGACCTCTGTGAGGTGATTACCGACTTCACATACGGGCATCCGGGGTTTCGCTCACAGTAGTGCCTACCACTTTCTGGAGAAGCGGAAGGTGGGCTTAGGCCGTTTCACATCGTGGGCTAGGAGGATCTCGGACCAAGCGGGTTGAGCCCTAGGCCCATCGAGTAGTGGGTTTAAGACCCATGGTACTCACAATGCCCCTTTTCCTAAACTGGGATTTTGTGCTCTTTTTTTTTTTTTTTTTTTTTTCCAGTTGGGGAAAATATTGTGTTCTACACCTTGAGCATGGAAAGCTTGAACGATTGAGGCGCACGTCAAATGCGTGGGAAGGTGAAGCGTGTTTGATCATAAAGCGTGTGAGTAGTGCACGAGCCCGATGTGTCTGCGGCGCATGATGTTCTGATGGTGCATTTAATGCAATTGCCGACATTCCACCCTAAGCATATAGTCTAACTAGTACCTATCCCACAAAGTCTTTCACCTGCTACGATTTGCTTTTCCTCTCTATTTCTGCGAACTGGCAAGGATAAGGAAGCCATGGAAGAAGACTACTAGAAGGCTCTGAAGCTGTTTTTCTCCTATGGCTATGGATGTTGTGTGTTCAAAAACGACATCTGTGGAGACCAACCAGAGGTTCTAGATGGTATGCCCGACTCTTATAATTTTCTTCCTCTAGAGTGCTTTGTGAGCCCTAGGTGCCCCCCTGTCTAGGCATCCTCTGAAGATGCAGTTATCGGGGTGCATAGTAGAGAAAAAGGCGGAGGAGCCTGAGAGAGGTGCCCCCATTAGGGATTTAACTAGAACATCCTAAGTTCCAGTTTTCTTCTACTTTCTCATTTTTCTGTAATAGGCCTAGTGTGGTTACTTGTATATATATCATCATGTAACTACTTGTAGTGTGGCTACCTTTAGTATTCTTTGTACAAACGACTCCTTATTTTGCAACTTTTTTTTTTTTTGACATATTCCGTCTAGGATCTTCTTTTCCTCGGCTGAAAGTTTTTATTTCTTTAGTAGGGAAAGTTTATGTTTTCGGTTGAGTGAACTGACACGTATATTGGACGAGCTAGAAGGTGAGGCACTTTTAAGTACTAAGAGCGGAGGAGGTGAGCGTATCCCGATACCGTGGCTGGTCTGATGACACATTTAAGGGGCCTATCCATGTGTTGTCCTATATATAGGGGTAGGGATATATGCGTTATACCTTTTACAGTTACATAAAAGTCTTTCGCTCAAAAGTTTTTGTGTTAAACTTTCTTGCAGCGAATCACGGAGATCATTTTCAACTTTCTGATGAGTTTTTATGTTCTATTCCTTTTTTGTTTTACCTCCGATCTTGATTGTATGAGCCACTTTTGTTTTTGTTTTACGGATTTAAGCATCTTTGGGTGGGTAGGTTTTGGGTTTTGAGGGTGCGTTCACCATCCATTGGTAGGCTTCTGATGATGCAGCTGTAGGTGGTTACTGTGATACTCCCATGTCCGAGGATACTCCATTAGGTTTCCGAAAGTTTCTTAGTGGGTCGAGAACTCCGGGGAGATTGCTTATCTTCGAGGGTTCCGTTTCTACCTTTGCTTAATGGACCTTAAGTTGACCCCTTTCTCTTTTTTTATTTTTTTATTTTCTTGTAGAATGGAAAGATGTTCTAAAGAGGTTTCCAGTAGTCAGGCTGGGCGTCGGAGGGTGACTCCTCGAGAAACACCTACTGTAAGCAATTTAGTTATGCTATGTCTATAGAGGAACTGAGGTTGTATTGCCAGTTCCTTTCCGAAACCGCCTCGAGATGTCAAACTACTCGCTACCTCAACCCGTAGGGGAGGCAGATAACGCCATCTACTTCACTCAGGAGCAATTTGTTGCAGGGCTTTGCTTCCCTTCATCGTTGGTGAAGTAGTTTAAGCACTTTACCCCGCGCACCTCCTACACTCGTGCACCCGAATGTTTTTTGGATTCTAATGAGTTGCAATGTGCTGAACTCTCTTTACTAGCTGGACATCTTATTGGTGGGGATTTGTTTCATCTACACTTTGAAGCTTGGGACCGGGGATCGCTTGTCTATGTCGGCCGATAGTCCCCAACTGTAATTTGTAACCGGGCTTCCCTACTCCCCCAAAATGAAAGAAAAAGGTTGTTCTGCTAAGGGCATGCATCGTGACGCCGGGCTCTCAGGCTTCCTTTGATATGAATCAAATACATCTCGTTCGGTCGGGTTTAGTTTTGATGTAGCTCATATTTGTCCCAGGAGGTCTTCTACATGGACATGCCTGTTTCTTGATGATTCGTGGTAGAGTAGGTGAGGCTGTTTGGTTAGTGGGTGGAGAAGGCAAATTTGGACCCACGTCAGTGTTGCTTAAGATCCTGAGAGAGGGCGCAACCCTGAGCTCCTTTTTTTGTGAGGAATCTATAGGGCCCGGGCGCCCGAGTCCTTTACCGTACATAGTGCGATTCTTCCCTCCGTTGCCAGGAACTTGTCAGGGTGAGAACTTGTCTCGTGGATCTCTGGAACTATCTTTGGGGGAGGGGGAGGGGGGGGGGTGGATCTTTGCAAGCTGATTCGCTATGGAACCTTTGTTCGTGAGATGACATACCCTTGTCCATCTCACGATACTCAGGGCACCTTTAGGCGCGAAAGAAAAGAAGAAGAAGAAGAAGGCCAGGAGGGTAAAAATTTATCGGCGAGGGCTTGGAAAGGGTTTGTGGTGGAGGGATCTACGAGTTAATTGAATCGACTAAAGGCTGAAATGTCTAGCCTCCTCTTTGGATTTCTGCAGTCAGTGGGTAAGACCTGACGATGTGAAATATCCAGGCCGCCTCTGCGCCGGGTGATCCCGACCGGAAGAGGAGAGTCAAAAGAGCCTAGCGGCAATTTCCATGGATTCTCTTGAACGAGCCCTCGATGGCGTCTTTGAGTTGCGGGAGGCTCGGTTTAGGGTGCTCAGTGAGGCCTTTCTGATCTTTGGAGGACTAAGCTCTAGCAGAGGATCTCCCGATCTTGAATGAGAGTTTTAGGGAGGCTTCTTCGTAGGTGGCTGCCGATCGAACCTTTCTGGCCAAACTTGCTATGGCCCAGCCTCACACCCGGGGTGAGGATGAGACCCGATAGGATGGTCTTGTAGCTCTTATGTTCAGGTGATGGAATGGGAGTAGATCCATCAGTGGACTCCACGAGTCCCTTGATACAGAGGCGCTCGATCGATTATCGATTGATGGGCTCATGGGCTCCCTTCAACGAGAAGGACCCCCCCTATTGCACACATGCTTGATCTATGCCTCTTCTCAGTCTTTGGTGGTGAAGCATGCTAGGAGTACTCTATCCCGCTGATCTTGATGGACAAAATGTCTTTCCAGCGGGTGGCTGAAGATGGGATGTATATCTGCAACCACGAATTCAGCTAATCGGTTGAACTAGTATGGTTGAACTTCTACCGTTTTGAATATTAGCTTCATGTTATGATTTTCTTCTAACCTTTTTTTTTTTGCGAGTATCCTGCCATCCCGGAATGGCTTTCAGTGGCTTAGGGAGCTTAATTACTAGTGGATGACGGCGAGAAGAGAGCTGGCTCTATGCTTGAGTTGACTACTAACCCCAGGCATCGTGCCTAGAAGAGTCTCCCGGACAAGGCTAAGTCCCAGTCGACATTGGAAGCGAAGGCCGGGACACGGGAAGATGAAGGCGATGAGAAGGGGAGAGGGACGGGGCTAGGAGGGAAGCTTAGGTTGCCGGTTGGATTCTGGATTCTTCTTTGTTGGCGGTGAAGGCCTGAGGCCCGGAGGAAGCTAAACTGAGGCTGGAAGCGAGACCACATGTCTGGAGGTTGAGCGAATGTCTCTCTTGTTGGAGATCGGGGCGACGAAGGATGAGGTTTGCTCATTCAGTCCCAGGCTGACAAGGACAAGGAGGCCATGGAGGAGGACTACCAAAAGGCCCTGGAGGTGATCTTTGCATACGAAAATGGGTGTTTTTAGTTTAAGCACAACATATGTGGGGATCATCCAGAGGTCCCAGATGGTATGCCCGACTCCTCCGTCCCGTTTCCTTATGAGTTTTTCGCGAATCCTAGGTGCCCCTGGTCTCAGCGACCATTGAGGATACGGTGGTTGAGGCGCATCTGAGTGAGAAGGTCTAGGAATCCGAGGAGAACACTCTTGTCGGGGACTAGAGCTGACTCCAATCCCTCATTCTTCACTCTATTTTTTATAAGGGGCCTTGTTCAGCCGCCAGGACTTGTGTACTTTTTTGCCGCCTTTGGTGCTTTAATAAAATACCATTTTTTGCTTTATTTCTTCCACTGCCTTTATGTTTCTTATTCTAACGCCATTGTTGTACTTATAAATCTCAGGTTACTCAAGCTATTGAGAGCTCCCTTCCACGAAGTTTAGCTTTGTTAGTCGCTTCGGGGTATAAATATTGAGTTAGAGCTCGGTAGGTTACTAGTGAGTTAGTGGAAAAACCCAGAGGCCCCCAGCACAGTCTTTTGAAAGTTCAGTAAGGCTTTGAGCCCTGAAGTATGGTCTTTTGAAGAGAAGTGCCCGGTGAAGCCCCAGAGCCTGATCTGGTCTTTTAAGTGCCCAATGACTTAGAGCCATAAGTCACAGTTTTTTGAAAGTGCAGCAGAGCTTAGAGCTAAAATGCGGTCCTTTAGTCTTAGTGACAGAGCCACAAAGTGGTCTTTTGAAAGTGTCCGACGAGGCTTAGAGCCCGCAAAGTTTGAGTCTTTTGAAAATGTCGGCGAGGAGCTTAGAGCCTGAAGTGGTCTTTTTGAAATCAGGGTTCTCAAAAGTGAAGTAAATAATGCCTTTAAAAGAACTATTTGATTGAGTCGTATGCCAAATATTGAAGGAAATATTCTAAAAGAGAGAGGAAATTTTAGTGATAACCCCCTTAAAAGAAAAACTGCGTAATACCTTTTAAAGGTGCATAGCATTTCATTCTGGAAACCTTGGTGCCCGTCTAGTTTATTTTTATGTGTACAACCCGGTGACTATAATACGATCACGTATGGCCCCTCCCAATTTGGTTGGAATTTTCTAGTTGTTGGGTCAACCGTGTTTTCAAAGACATTTCTCAAGACTAAATCTCTGGCTCAGAATGCATGTGACTTTATATGCTTGTTGTATAAGTTCACCATCCTTTGTTGTGAATCTTTATACATATAAGCATTTGCTTCTGAAACTAAAATCTCTGCCATATCTAGGTCATGAAGATGGCTTCGGCGTTAAGCAGTTCCAAGAACCTCAATTCGGAGCGTGAGCATCCTGATTTCTATAGGAATAATGGCTTCCATACCATAGGTGAGGTAAATAGTGAAACTCTGGTCGACCTTGATGATTGTTCTGTGACCCAGGCTTTAGGTAGCTCATCTACCAATTTTCCCCTAGCCGAATGGTGACACTTTTTCAAAGCCGTTAAGAGATTTTTGTTGGATGCTTCCGCTTGGCCATTGCTTTGCTGGGTACCACAAGGTTGAGTACAAGTTTTTGATTTTCAGCTCATGGTAGAAGTTTCTATATACTTTGTTCTCGGCTTGTGGTCATTAATGAATTATGATCATTAAGGTATTCTAAAGCTAGGCATCTGATATTCTTCCACCTTGAATTGGGTGGCGTCCTTGTCTTTAATGGAAAGCGAAAAGCGGCTTCTATCCATTTGCTGGTAGTCGGTGTGACCAGCAATGGCTTTTTATGATGCGGGCGGTAGGTAGTGGTCAACTATATCCATTCCCATAGGAGTAAAGGGTCGGGCATGTGGGTGGGTGCTAGGTCTTGAGCTGGCACGCTCGATACGGGAGCTTGTCTTTAGCAGCGGTCGCACTTCTTAACATAGGCGGATGCATCTGCCCTTATGGTTGGCCAATAATAACCTTGCGTATGGGCTCTGTGAGCTAAAGTTACCCCATTTGCTTTCGGATGGTTTCGCACACTCCTCCTTGAAGGATTACGCTGAATTAATATGTGTGCTTTTGATGGGTGGTGAGACACTTAAGATACGACCGAATCGGAGAATGGCTTATCTATTTGCTCGTTTACTAAGGAAAATCGCGTTGCCTGGATTTGGACCTTATGGGCTTTGGTTATGTTATTGGGCAGTTCTCGTGCTCAGATAATGCAATATAGGGGCTAGCCAGGAAGAGCCAAATTCATCTATCTGACTTACTCGATCCATTGCAATAGACGATGTCGGATGGTAGTAGATTGGGAGGAATATAGTTTCTTTTATCGGGATGGATGCGGCTACGTATGCCCTTTCATTAGAGTCCCTTGGGAAATGCTCAAGCTTCCAAGCTACAAAATTCCCTAGTAGTTGCTTGACCAGGCCCATATGCACGGCTATCTGGCCAGTGCGGCGTTTAAGCAATTCTCCGGTTTGCGTCTCTTTACCCGATTAAGAGTCCTACGTATGAGGGTTTCTCACGATAGAAAGCGATTGAGGCGAGATCGATCCCTGCTAGGATTGCTTCATACTCAACCTCATTATTAGACACGAGGAAATCTAGGTCTTATGGCCTGCTCTACCTCTCCCGGTTAGGAATTTAATTCTGTGGCTTGACCCGACTCAGTTTGGCGAGCTCCATCCGTTAAGGATCCGCAGCTATACAGTTATCTGAGACCACATGAGGCTGGGGGTGATTTGCTAGAAAATACGCGATACCTGCCCTTTCAATGCTAAGCGGGTTTACATTGAATACGAGCTCACTGCTTTCGATCGCCCTTTGAAGCCGTCTCATGGTCGGCTTGTGTATAGTGTTTCGTAGAGGGAGATTAGTCAGCACGACAATAGGGTGTGCTTGCGAGTGAGGCGAGAAACTTTTGGCTGCCTGGTAAAATTTAATCTTCCTTATTCTAGATAGGAATATCGAGTTTCTGCTTATGCCCAGGGATTATATATGGAAGAATATGGTCACATGTTTTGGTTTTTTGTCTTCCTTTGAGCAAGATGCACTTCACGAGACTTTTGACACTACTAGGTAAAGAATAGGTGTGTCCTGCGCCTGGGCTAGTCGGGATCAGTTTTGAACAGTCTTGTTTGATTATGAAGCGATCACATTCCTTATTCCACCCGATCGCTGTTTGGCTCCGCTTTGGGATCGTAAAAATGATCTCTGTGGAATTACGTAGAGCGGGATATAAACGCGGGCGTAATCCCAGCCGGTCGGTTGTTGTACTCCCTTTCGGGTGGTAGGAGCTTAAGAGTCCATTATCGCTTTAAGCTGGATGGGATTGGCCTCTATTCCTCTGGGTTACCATAAAGCCCAAAAAATTGCCCGAATTGACTCCGAATGCACATTTTAGAGGGTTTAGTTTCATGCCGTGCCCTCCCAACAACTCAAAGGTTTCTTGTAGATGCTTCATGTGGTTGGGGCGTTCTTTGGACTTGATGAGCATATCGTCGATATAGACCTCCATGGTCTTGCCTATCAACGGTCGAAATATCTTGGTTACCAGCCTTTGATAAGTCACTCGATATTTTTTTTTTTTTTCAAGCGAAGGCATTACATTTGTAATAGTATGGCAGTGCGATTGTAATGAAGGCCATTTTCTGCATCGACGGGTGCATTGGAATCTAATGGTATCCGAAATGGCGGTATCTTGTGCCTATTGAGGCATCAATCCTGGTCTATCTGCGGTAGGGGAGGCTTTCAGCCGGGCGTACTTCGGTTGAGGTCAGTGTGTCTACACATACCTCCACTTCTACATGCTTCTTTGGAACCACCACCACATTAGCAAGCTATTCTGGGTACTTTATTTCCTTGATGAAACCTTCCTTTAGAAGGCTTTGTCTACTTCTATTTGAATAATCTAATGGCGGTTCGGGTGGAAACATCTCACTTTCTATCTTACAGGCTTGGTCACGTGGACGATATTCAGTTTGTGGGAAGCCAATACCGGGTCGATTCCGACCATATTTAAGTGACTCTAAGCCAACACGTCTAGGTTTTTTACTAGCACGAATTGTACATGCTCCCTTTCTTACTGGATAGGAGAGTACTGAACGTATGTGAATTTCTTTGGCCTGTCCAACACTACTATTTCTAAGGGATCCACAGCCAATGGGTCCCTCTTTTTCGCCCTAATTTGGGTGGCAGCTTATGACTATGCGAGGGTGTGATCTTCAAGAGGAGGATTCTCAGAATTGTTCACCCCTCTTTGCAATTGCATAGATAATTGATAACACTGTCGTGCAGCAAGCTGACTGCTTAAAAGGTCAACCTGCCTAGTGTTAGTCAAATAGCTGACCGTTTGATGGTAGGTCGAGGGGATAGCTTTCATCAAGTTTAGCGAGTCGCCTGGTGTAGTATTGTAAGACTGAATCTTTGACAGCCCAGAACAAAATTTTCCTTGATGAACAGAAACTCCTTATATTTTAATCCATTTTTCTGGCATGTTTTTAACAAATTTAGATCTATTTTTATGCCAAATTATGGAATTCACCAACTTTATGTTTTGCAGGTGTTATTTGGAAAAAGAGAGACAACAAGCAAAAAAGAAGCAAAAAAAGGTGGAAAATGCAGTAGTCTTTGTTGCGACACAAAATTCAAGCAGGCCAAAGGAACTATGTCGCAACAAAGCTCAGACAAAACTCAATGGATGAAAGAGAAATTTTGTCGTGACAAAGAGTTTTTATGTCGCGACATTAATGAAGAAGATTGTGAAAAAAACTGTCACGATAATCCTTGACTCTGTCGCGACAATATAATTGTTGTCGCAACATAAAAAGCTGAAGACTAACAAATGAACTCTGTCGCGACAAAAGACAATTCTGTCGTGACATAAATTGCTCATATTACAACACAAGTCAACTAAGACAAGTGTTTTTATGTTGCGACAAAGTTTTTAGCATCAAGCCATCTCAAAAAAGAATTGATGTCGCAACAAAGAAAATCCTGTCACGACATAACATTCAGGATCCACAACCAAAAGTAACAAAATCTCTGTCGCGACAGCCAAAACATGAAGGAAGTGAATTCCCTATCGCGACAAGAAGCTGAAGAGCAACACAAGAAGGATGGCGATAAAGAAATTCTTGTTGTGACATGGTCAAGAGTTGAAAGCAAAGGCACGTGATGCGGTAAAGGATGCTATTAGCGACAATAAAAAAACTTATGGAATGATAAAAATTTTGTCACGACCGGAAAAATTGGAGTCGCGACGGAAATTGAAGAAAAACTGAGCATAGCCAAGGCAATTATGTCACAACAAATAATTCTATGTCACAACACATAGCTCAACAAGCTAGAGGAATTAGAGAAGAAAAGTTTGTCGTGACCAAGGAGTTTCCTGTCGCGACATAAATTGCTAAGGACTCAAAGAAATCTTGTCGCGATATAGTTGCTGGAAAGGTAAATGTTTATCGCAACAAGGAAAATTATGTCGCGACAAACTCCAGAAGGACAAGGACATGAGAAGCTGGTTGCAAACAAGTTAGGTGTTGTGACACAAGGCATTCTTGCCACGACAAGAACAAGACTGCTAAATAAAATCTATGTCACGACATTATTAAAGTATGTCGCAAAACAATCAAATGACCCGAGAGAGCAGTGTGACAGAAGCAAGCTATGTCAGAGGCAGCGACAAAGATTGAAAGCTTTGTTGCGACAAACTTTCTATGTCGAGACAAAGAGACCAATTTGGGCAAGAATTTTGGGGATCCACAACGCAATTAATGAAGTGAGGCCTAACATTGGAAAGCCTATAAATAGATGCTTCTTGAGCAATGTGCGCAACTTCTGAAACTCCAGGACGTTTGGATGGTTGATGACTCTTGTATTTTTTTATTTATTTTATTTTATTTTCCATTTTAGTTGATGTAGTTTTAGTGTAGCTTTATTTTGTTAATTTTTTGTTAATTTTACGGATTTGGGTGGTAACTTCACTTAGAATGAAGCGAGTTGATATTTCTTTATAAAATCATATTTTTCATTATTGTTTGATTTAATGGATGATATAAAGTTCTGGAGTTCATTTATTTAAGTTCATTTATGATTTCAGTGAATTTTTCTTGATCGGGTTAGTCAGCGATAGTAGGTAGAACGAGTTTAAAAGTTGAGCTCACTAGAAATGGGTCATTGATGATAGTCATTTTTCTGCATAAGGTGGAAGAAAGATTTAATTAGAATTCTTGAATTAATTTGATTGGTATTTTTTATAAATTTATTGGTTCTCGGTCTTAGTACGATTGTACTTGATCTGAGTCTTGTATCTCGCTCACGATTTCGGGGCCCTTTGGGTGACACGAGGATGGAGATCGAGGTGTAAGAGTAGCTCCTTGTGGGTATGGTAGACTAATGCTATGGAACTAATGAACTTTGAAGGATTGCTCAGATAGATCCCACCAACTTACTTATAATTTGAGGATGAGTTGAATGAGTATCACGTTTAATCACTCGAGAGGAGTCTCTCCCTCTTTATCTGAATTACGATTACGATCCGTGTTAGCAAGATCTAATCAAGGAGATGGAGAATTTTCATCAAAAGTGTAGGAGAGGGGTGCCAATCAAATTGGAGAAGGCTTACATATCTTGTCTATGGGAGGGAGGGCTTTAGTCCTAAGATTTGAATTATAGTATTGAAAGCGAAAAATACTTAAATCTTAGAAGGGTTACATATTACAATGGCCGATTAGAATCATGTCGAAATGGAGTCCCAGACCTTTAATTGGTGAAAGAAAGTATAGTTAAAGGAGAAATCAAAACTATACTACCTTGGATCTTTGACAAACTCAGTTTTCAGATTTATGGTTGAGCTATAGGAATCGAAATGAAATGAAATTGATTATTACTAATTGATCCATGTCCAGTTTTGTCTCACTCAATGAATCCTCAACCCTAATTTTATTAAACTTTACTTTTGTATATTAAAGATTTCAGTCTAAGACTACATTTTTAGTTCTCTTATCATCATCACAGTGGAGTTCAAATAGTAATGATCTTGAGTATTTGGAGTAGTTAGTCTTTTGATTTATCATCCTTCCTTGTTGGAACGATATTTGGACTTTAAATATCCACTTTTATTACTTGTACGACCTATGCACTTGCAGTGATCAAGACCACACACACAAATTTTAGATGAGTCATTTTACAAAAAAAAAAAAAAAAAGAACAAATCCATCTTTTCATGTATATAAAAAAAATGGTCTTAACAAGTTTTTGACACCCAGATTCTTGGGGGCGAGAAAAGTTCTTGGGTGGCGATCTGGAGAAGTTGGCATACAACGATCTATCATCAGTTTTATACCAACAGGATTTTGCAGTTGTTAGAGGAATGAATGAATGTTAGGTCAATGAACTAAGTTTGCTCAGCTGATTTCCCACCGATATTATAAATTTAGGAAAATCACAAAAGCAGTTTTAATGTGAGTAGCAGAAGCTGCGAGGCCACCTCTATGTGCTTAAATGGAGATAACAGTCTCCCACAAAATTCATTTGATCTAAGTGTGTTTCTATTTCAGGAAGATTTTAAATGCATAGAAAACCAGAAGCAGATCTGCTGCCTTTAGACACTTAAATTAAGAGAACACTGAAGAATTTGAGGAAGATCACAGAAGAAGAATCCATAAATATGGAAAATCAAAGAGAAAGACTGCAGAGTATTCCAGAAGAAGAAGAAGAAGCAGAGAGAACTCAGAGACCTAATACTATGAAAGACTTTTAGAGGCCTATTATCTAAGAGGAGTACTCTGCAGTGAGACAACCTGCCATAGAAGCTAACAATTTTGAGCTGAAGCCAACATTGATTTCCATGGTACAACAACACTAGTTCACTGGTCATCCCTCTGAAGATCCCAATGAGCATAAGGGAAGATTCATGAGGATGGCCAACACAGTCAAACTGAATGGGGTGAGACCAGAAGTAATCAAGCTGCAACTTTTCCCCTTTTCACTAAGAGATGTGGTAACAACATGGTTTGATTCATTGCCAGTTGGATCAGTGAACAGCTGGGAAGAGTTGGTGGAGGCCTATATGAGTAGATTTTTTCCTTTAGCTCACTTCTGAGAAGCAGGGGGACAAGGAGAGTCTCTTCAACACATGGGAAAGATTTAAGAGACTATTAAAAAGATGTCCTATGCATGGAATAGATCTAACCACTCAGATGGATATATTCTATCATGCCATGAATTATGCCTCCAAGGGTATAATTGATGCATCTTGCTGTGGGGCTTTTAAGAGAAGAAGTACAAAGGAGGCAAGACAACTGATTGAAGACCTTGCCAAATGCAACTATAAAGCACCATCTGAAGCTTCAGGGAGCTACAGCAGACTGAGGGAAAGTGGTTTGATTGAGCTGAACTGTATGACTTCCATAGAAGCAAAGCTAGATGAAGTGATGAACAAACTGGGAAGCAATAAAAGGAGAATGCATACTACACATGAAGTGGGAGCAGTAAAAGAAGGAATTAGAAACTGATCTTGAGGACCAGTTGAAGAAAGAGCCTACGAGTTAGGAGACCAAGTATATGAGTGAGTAAAGTTATCACTTGAGCTTCTTGACTTGCCAACACACTATACACACCGGCACTAAGGAACCATGAAGGAAACTTTTCATATGGTGGAGGAGCACAAGCAAGCCCCCAGACTGGATAGAAGATTACCATCGGGGCTTATGTATGAGTTCGAGAATAGCCGGCGACGGAGGATAATAGAGGAGAATATCGAGTCGGGGAAAAAGACTCAATCATTTGAAGATCGGATCTTTGCATTTCATGTCGGGAAAACAAGATTTGAATATGCATGAGAAAGATTTTCTGAACTTGAAAATTTCTAAGCAAACATAACTGTGTTTTAGACAAATATCAATGCCTCTTTGAAGAATTTGGAGACTGAATAGAGCGGTGGCTTTGAATATCGCGGGGAATCGATCGAAGTTAGTTCCAAGTGACACAAGGAAGGATCAAAGGGAATGTATGGAAATACTTCTGAGAAGTGGCGAAGGGCGGATGAGAGAAGGAAGAGTTCAAAGAAGGACAAGGGAAGAGAATTATCTTTGAAATTAGAGTAGAGTTGAAACAGCACAGTTCAGAAACTACAGAGGAAAAGAAAACAACAAAGATGTAGTTAGAGCAACAGGTGGAAAAGAAAATCCAAGGAAAAAGGAAGAGGTTAAGGCTTATGAACCTCAAGTTCCATTCCCTCAAAGGCTGCAGAAGGCAAAGCTAGAAGAGCAATTCCCTAAATTCTTAGACATGTTTAAGAAGATAGAGATCAACATTCCTTTCTTAGAAGGATTGACTCAAATGCCTCTTTATGTAAAATTTATGAAGGAGATATTGAGAAGAAAAAGAAAGATTGCTGAAGAAGGAATAGCGAGCCTGACAGCAACTTGCAGTGCAGTAATTCAAAATTCTTTACCTGAAAGATGCAAGATCTAGGCAGTTTCACTATACCCTACGAAATTAGGCATGCTGATATGGGAAAAGCACTATGTGATTATGGAGCCAACATAAACTTGATGCCTTTATTTGTTGCTAAAATACTAAGTTTGGGGGAACTTACTCCCATAGCCATGACCTTGTAAATGGCAGACAGAACACTGGTCCATCCTAAGGGCATTCTAGAAGATGTGCTTATCAAAGTGGGAAAATTCATTTTCCCAGTGGACTTTCTAGTCATTGATATAGAGGAAGACAAATAAGTCCCACTACTGTTAGGAAGACCTTTCTTAGCAACAGGAGTAGCTTTGATCGATGTGAAAAAAGGAGAATTAACTCTCAGGGTTGGGAGATGGTGCACTTTGATCTGATCACCCGAGTTTGAAGCTTGACTGAATTAAGTAATGCTGATTGTGAGATTTTAGAAACAAAAATTCCCATTAGTTCTAAACTGAATAATGATTGTATTTTTTAGAATTCAATGAATGAGAATGAGATGAATTTCCAGTATCTTGAACATCTTGAAGTGGAATTTCTGGACTCCAATGTTAAATTGAAAAAGACAGTACTCAGTGTTGAAGAAAATAATATAGAAAAATCCAGTAGTGATGAAGAGGAAGTTGCAACCATAAAAAAAAGTTCATGTTAGTAATAGTGCTCTAGGCCTATTGTATGGACATGGTATTTTGACTATTTATGAGAATTTATTATTATGATGATTTGCATGTTTATTATATATAATGTCCTGGAATAATATTATTAATTATTCTAAATGTCCCTAATCGGTTATTGTTATAGGAATAACAATGAATTAAGATTAATATAAAGTTTGATTAATATTTATGGGATGAATATGTGTATGAGATACAAATCAAATTTATATCATTTGTTGAGAACCAATATTGGACAGACCGGAATCTTGAGATTAATACATGGATCAAAGTCATAGGATTAATCTCTAATAGTTGTGTCATTAAATCCTTTGACCTGAGATCGCTATAGTTCTCAACATAAGGAATATTGTGTTTTGATATAATCAAGCGTTGTCTTTAATCGGATGACTATAAAGGTTATACTTGAACATAATAAGAATTATGTAGTGAGATATGAGCGATTAAGATGGAATTTGTCCCTCTTATTATAAGAGATATATCTCTGGGTCTCCTCGACAATTGAGACTGAGAAATGCATGGCCGTGCTCAAATGAATTGATGGAGATCAATGTCATTTGTTTAGTCAGTCTAATTGGGTTTGAATAATCAAGAATATAAGTAAGGCCTACTGTCTCATGCCTTATATTCTATCAAGATATCATGAGACAAAAGGATTATGTCATTAACTATATTAAGGTCAGTTCCCTGATCATGAGCTTTTCATTTAACCTGGGTAGTCATAATGTCTTGTTAGAGGCCACTTTATGACTCAGAGGGATCAAAATGTGATTTGTGCCTACCGCCAATGTTAATTGAAATCTTATAGGGGCCGCACATTAAGAAATCAAATAATAACTATTATGGTTTTCACTTTTAGTAATTTTAAAAGAGACAGATTATTTTAAAATTACAAATAAATAATTAGTTGTTATTTAAATTTGAATTTAATTTTGAGAAAGTTTTAAATTAAGGATTTTTAAATTTATAAATTAAATACTTAATTTGTTATATTTTCTTATCGATAAGTGAAAGGACCAGAAGGGTTTTATCAAAAGAGTTTTAAATATATAATATAAATTCGTTTCTTATCCATAAGGATTTGAATTTAAATTGTTATTATTTAAAAGAGTTTTAAATATATATGAACCACTACTTTATAGAAGAGGAGTAGATATGATCATAAGGAGATGTGTTCCAGAACGTAACAAAGTGGTGGCAAGTGGAGAAAGTGGTCATGAATCACCATATGGGAGGAGACTTTGAAGGAGACAAAACAACTAGAAAATTCTTTAATCAGTTTTATCGTCTACCCTATTTAAAAGACTATTTCTTGAGGGTAAAACATTGTGGATAAATTACTCAGAGAATGGGGCAATATGTAAGAAATGAATGCCCCTCGTAAGTAATTCGTGGTGTATATTATGTTTGGGGAATAGACTGGCGATGTATTCTTTCCATCATCATTTGGTAACATATACATTCTTTCTAGCCGTGGATTATGTATCCAAATGGTACATTAGCTTCGAACCTGTAAATTATGCTAGCACAAAGGGGTATGGTTATATTAAAGAAATATTTTACAAATTGCTTCTTTAACAATCATTAGTGATGAGGGAAGCCATTATGCAAAAAAATTTTTTGAAAAACTCATGAGCAGATATGGAATTAGACATGTGATAGGTTTGGCCTATCATCCTCAAATAAGAACAAGTAAGCTGTAGGTACTTCATTAGCAAATAAAAGAAAAAATCTAGAGAAAAACAAGAATATATTGACTAATCGTCTATAAAGTTAGATTATGCATTGTGGATTTATAGAACGCTTACAAAAATCTGGCTGAAATGTCCCACATGTATCAGGTTGGAAAAACTCTTGTCATTCCCTTTTAGAACTCGGGAATACAAAGCTAAGGTGGGGCCAAGCCGAAGAAATTTAACTGGTGACTTTCAAGTCGCTAAGGAAGAGACTACCTAAATGAATGAACTGAAGAAGTTTGATAGAAATGAAGCTGGCAGATAATGCGATTTATAAAAAGAAAAAAGACCAAGCAGGTCGCATGGATCAAAAAGACAGAGGAGAATTAAAGGCTTGAGAGAACAAGTCTTCTTATACAACTCCAGTTCAAGGTATTTGGCGAAACGGGTCAAGATGGAAAGTGGTCCTTTACATAGTGGTAATAAGTACACCTTTTGGAGGAGTAACACTAAAAGATGAATCTGGAAGTGAATTTAAAGTAAAACGGTCGAGACCTAAAACATTTATCTTCGAGGAAGCCATAAAATGAAGTAGGATCCAAATTGAAAGGGAAAGAGTTTTATCGAAATGAAGATATTTTGCAAGAAGTAAGCCCATATGATTAAAATCGAGTGTTCTGGGAGGCAACCCCGCGTAATTTTAATTTCGGAGAAATTGATTAATGTTGATTACTTTTATGAGTTTGAAATTCTAGTTTGAAATTTTGCTAGAAATTTTATTATGTGTTTTGATAGTTTGCTATTTATTTATTTATTTATTTTTTAGGAATAGAGAAGGTGAACTGGAAAGAAATATTATTGGAAAGCACACTTTCTCAAATGAAAATATGCAGAAAATAGGTATAAAGGGGGAGTATTTATATTTCCCACAATTTTCTTTAATAATAATGCATAGTTGAAGTTTGGGGGAATTTCATGATTGTTAGAGCATAAATTATCGCATAACTTTCTTGTACTAACTCGTTTGAATAAGTTAGTGTCAATGAATTGATGAATGAGTGAAGAAAAAGAATTGTTGTTCATGCTTGAATTGAAATTGTTTGATGATAACATGTGTTTTCGCAAGTATACATTAAGTGGAAAGACTTTATTGCATAAAGTCATTTGGGATGAATGGTTGAAAGTATAAAAATGTCACGACATTGGTTTTCCTTGTCATGAATATATATATATAAAACCTCATCTAAGTGGCAAGGATTTCTGTCGCAACATGCTTTATGTCGCGACAAGAATTCAATGTCGTGACATAATTCAACTAAAGAAAAGACAATTTCCTATCGCGACAAAATTTTTGGTTTTGTAGTGACAAAGAATTTCCCTAATCCAAAATTAAATGAAAAATTTATGTCGCGGCATCATTTCTTTATGTCACTGCATACCCATCAAAAGGGCTCCTCAAATTCTATCAAAATTTGTCACTTATAATTAATGAAGCACAACAACTCGACCTATAAAATAGAAAAGCTTGAAGATCGAAGAATCATCCGCCTCATAACATCCAAACCATTCAAACTCTCACCGCACCTCAAATCTCTCACTTGCTCCGAAACCCAAGATCCCTAAACCGCTCTCTCACGATGCTCGAGCCCCAACAACCCAAGGCCCCAAACCGCAAACGAAATCATGGAAGAGTATGTCGAGGGGGAGAATGAGAGCGCCTGCCACTTCAGCGAGCGCGCAGAGCAAGGTGAAGAAAGGGACGAGGTAAACAGAGTGTTTGAGAAAACAGTGGAAGAATATAGAAAGAGGAAAACAGGAAATGAAGAAGCAGAGAGCAGCGAACAAAAAGCTAATGACTGGGTGTCAGAGATGGCTTATATTGCTTGGAAGGAAAAACTCAGAAAGGGCCAAAGACTTTACTGTGAAAGAGGCTTCAACAAATGGGTCGCTTCCATTCCAAGAGCCGATAAAGCAAGGGATGGCATATATTTTCAGGAGCACAAGGCTCCGGATTTGTAGATGTGTGAAGGAGTTCTACCTAAATATGGTGGGGATGAAGGATAAAAACTATATAATGCAAGAGGAAATGGATGACATCCTCTGAGAGAACAAATAGATAGCAATATACAATCTTTAGAGAAAAAAGATCAGTCGGAATTCAAAAGACTGTGGAAACACTGACTACTAGAAGATTGTGTGACTCGCATCGATGGCAAAGGGAAGTAGAATGCCACCAGAAAAAACCCACAAGAGTCCATCGCAGTAAAGACCGGATCGAACCAAAGAAAAGTCTAGTTTATTTCTTACAAGGTCTACCGGCGTCGCTTTCCAAACACCTACGTACGCTAGGAGAAAGAGGTAGTCTTATTATATATGCCATCCTTAAGGGGTATAAACTAATGTGGGCAAAATAATAGAAACCACCTGAAAGTTACTGCAGGAGGACAGCTAGCACGGATTCCTCACCGATCACCGATTTTAAGACTCGCATTTGTGTGGTGTTCAAGGAGATTGAAGAAGAGAAAACGTCTCAGTCGCCCTCGAAGACACAGGGAACCACAAAGGGGCCTAAAACGAAACAAATACGTGTGGAGTTCGTAAGGAAGAAGAACCAATAGAAAGACAATAGCCCTAGCTCAAGACGGGCGCACCGCAGCTACCACAAAGGCGTAGAAGTGAGTCCAATACCTACCTTCTCCCCACGAAGCGAGACAAGTCCACCCGTGAGCAGTGCCTAAAGCCCGTGAGCTCCTAAATAGCAATGCAGTTTGAATGCTAGACTAATAAGGCCATGAAGCAAGAACTAGAAGAGAGGGACAACCAGCTGAAGCTTTAATTGCAACTTAGAGATGAGTACCTGGAGGGTCGAGTTGAGTTAATGACCAATACTTGGAAGAAGCTCTAAAGCAGAGAGATGAGGAATGGAAGAGTAGATGGGATAGAAGAGAGTATGAGCTGAGTGAAGAACTGAGAGCAAGAAAAGATGCTTTTTTCTTAGACTAGCTTAGAAGAGATAGTGAGCTACTCAAGATCATGAAAGAGAAAGAGGATGCTATGGAGAAGAACTTGGTCATAGAAGGTGATGCCTCAAGTATTTGCAGGCCAAGGAGCACCGGAAGGAGATAAGAACTCTAATCGAAAAAAGTGGACAAAGAATCGTAGGCGCCAACAACAAAGGGTGAAATTTTGAGGGAAAGTTTGATGTGATCAACAAGAACTCGATCAAAATGTACTTTGCCCAGTGGTGAGCTCAGGAAACCTGACCTACTTCAGAAGGTGAGATAAAATGAAATGATCACAATCCAATTCTAACCATGGAGTGGTCTCGTACTAAATGTGGCTCGAGAAGGCGTTAAGTCAAGACAACCACAAGTCCAAATCCCTGAGTTCTCACCTTCTGCAATTGGGTATAATTAGACTTCATGAACCCTTACCTCCCTCCCATAGGGCATGATAGAAAGAAAATTTTTACCTCGTCTTCCATATTTTCCTCTCTCGTACATAATGTCCACTCTAAACATTCACCGAAATATAAATTGTGAAATTTTTTATGCTAAAATCGTGTTCACCGCTTGTGAAAATTGTGTTTATGTGCGCTCCTTCTTGTGTTTACTTAATAAGTTTGAATTGATGAAGTTTTAAGGAATAATTAGTTGAAATAATTGAGAAACCAACCACCGGATCTAATTGTTAAATTGTCGTGTTATGTCAAGCGAATGAAATTTGATGAATCCAATGAAATTGTGGTTGATTTGGATTATTTTGAGCTGAAAGCATTATTAAAATGAATCTCATGAATTGTTAGGCAAGACAACAACAAATCTCAAACCAACAAAACTGACAGATATCAAGGGATGAAATGAATGGAAATGAAAAGTTGTAAGGTTATGAATAAATGTGTTGAACTTCAAGATTCAGGAAGGCTTTAATAAATTGATGGAACATATAAGACTTATAATTTTGTTTGTGTAAACAGTTTTGTTAAAAAAATCCTGATAAACTTTACACATAGTCAACAATAACTTTGAAAGAAATTTTTATGCACAAGACTAGGAACATCTTCAGATCCATCACAATAAGCTCTCAAATGTCCTAGAACTTTGCGATTGATAATCAGCCAAAATCCTAGGTAATACCACTAATTAAAATGATTTAGCCATCCTTGAAGTTTGGTTTCAAAGCTTTCTGCACTTTTTATATGAATAAGCATATACACTAGTTCATTACTGTTTTTGCCAACCAATCTCATCATCAATAACAAATGAGAAGCCAATTTTCTTCCCTAAACATAATCCCACAAAGAAAGAACCCTTATTTGCCTATTTACTTGGCAAAGTACATCAAGGGATGTAAAAGGACAAGTTCGGGGGAATATTATTTCAAGTTGTAGAAAATGATGAAAATGGTTGAGAAAAACAATGCAAAGAAATAAGAAAAGATGGAGAGGATTATGAAAGAAGATGTGAAAAGTAAAACATCAAGGAGGAATGAGTTTGGTCTTGTAGTCTTCCTCCCTTGAACCATTAAGTTCTTTGGGGTGTTCAACACCTAGTACCCTAATGCCATTTGGTATGGGAGTTACTAACCCAAAGTTCGTTAAGGGTGGTACAAAGCTTAAAAAGACCAACATTGCACCATTCCAGCAAACTTCTGGTGAGAGATAAAAAGTGGCATACTTAAAATAAGGAAAGGGAAGTTATCTCTTTGCGGGTGGGAAAGGAAAAGAGAAAAAGATACCACAATGAAGAATATGCAGAAAGATGCACAAACCTGATAGGAAGGTTGAAAACTTACAATCAAGAGAAATCAAGGATGTATCAAGAAGGCAAGAGTGTAAGTTGTTAGTGAAATCTGGGTACAATTGAGCCTAAAGTGTCAAATTACCCACCCAATTTCCCAAGGCACACATTACAAGCCTAAAAGACCTATTTGATTATATGTGTGTTATGCCTACATTAGTAGAGATTAATATGATAAACAAGCATGGGACTTTAAAATGAAAGAGAGTATGCCAACCGAGTATTATCCCGTGGGTATTTAACTGACCGGGCTAAAGAAAAAGAGAGTAAAGACTATCACACACAATAAATCATGATTGAATTGATTTAAATTGTTACAACTATATGAATTTATTTTGTTGGTTCATGAACTTAATGTAAAACTTTCCCGATTATAGATCGGAAACATGTTGTAGAAGTAATTTAACCTATTATATGTTTCCTACCCAATTGAGCTTAAACAGAAAAATGTCCTTAAAAATAAAAGGCTGAATTGTTTGAGGGCAAACAAAAATTTATTTTCTTTGCTTAGGGATAAGAAAAACTTTAAGTTTGGGAGAATTTGACGAGTCTCAAAACTCATATATTTTTAATCCATTTTTCTGTTATGTTTTTAACAATTTTAGATCTATTTTTATGCCAAATTATGGAACATTCACCAACTTTATGTTTTGCATGTGTTATTTGAAAAAAGAAAGAAAATGCGTAAAAGAAGCAAAAAGCGTGGAAAATGCAAAAGTCTTTGTCGCGACACATAATTTTCTCGTATGTCGCAACACAAAATTCAAGCAGGCCAAATGGAACTATGTCGCAGCCAGTAACTAAATGTCACAACAAAGCTCAGATAGAACTCGATAAAGAGTTTTTATGTCGCGACATTATTGAAAAAATTGTGAAGAAAAATGTCGCGACAATCCTTAACTCTGTCGCCACAAGATTAAAGCAGAGAGCAAAGAAGCTGAGTCATGACAATACACTTATGCTCGCAACATAAAAAGCCTAAGACTAACAGATGAATTTATCTCGACAAAGAAAATCCTCGCCTCGATTAAATTGCCTCATATATTACAACACAAGTTAACTGAGACAAGTGTTTTTATGTTGCGACAAAGTTTTTAGCATCAAGCCAGCTCAAGGAAGAATTGATGTTGCAACAAAGAAAATCCTATCGCAACATAACATTCAGGATTCACAACCAAAAGCAACAAAATCTCTGTCGCGACAAAGATTGCTTCGCCGCGACTACCAAAATACGGCGGAGGTGAATTCCCTATCGTGACAAGAAGCTGAAGAGCAACATAAGAAGGATGGCGATAAAGAAATTCTTGTTGTGACATGATCAAGAGTTGAAAGCAAAACCTGTGTCGTGACAAGGAAGTTTTCTGCCGTGACAATAAAAGCTATGGAATGATAACATTCTGTCATGACAAAAATTGAAGAAAATCGAAAGATAGGTAGAGGCAATTGTGTCGCAACAAATAATTTATGTCGCAAATACCCTAGCTTAACAAGCTAGAGGAATTAGAGAAGAAAAGTCTGTTTCGACCAAGGAGTTTCCTGTCGTGACAAAAATTGCTAAGGACTCAAAGAAATCCTATCACCATAGAGAAAACTCTGTCGCGATAGAGTTGACAGGCTGAAAAGGTAAATGTTTGTCGTGACAAGGAAAATTATGTCGCGATAAACTCCAGAAGGACAAGGACATGAGAAGTCAGTCGCAAAATGTGTCGGGTGTCGCACATAAGGCATTCATCGCGGCAAGAACAAGACTCCAAGCAATAAAATCTACGTCGCGACATTATTATGCGCACGTCGCAAATATAATCCAAGAGCAAGCCTGTGAATAGCCGCGATAGAAAACAAGAAGCTACTTATTGCAGGCAACAACAAAAGACCGAAAGTCTTTGTTGCGATGTATTTCTATGTCGCACAAAGAGATCAATTTGGAGCAAGGTCATAGTCATCCGCCTATAGCAAGAATTCCTTCATTCTAAGATTCAGTATGAAGTATTGAAAAGGAAAATATTAAATCTAGAAAGAAGTGGGTTACATATTAAGGCACTAATTAGAACTCATGTCTTAGAAATGAATATGAACCTTTAATCAATGAAAAGTAATGGGTTAAGGGAGAAATCCAAACTATACTACTCAGATTCGACAAACTCAATTTTCCAATTTTATGGTTGAGCTATGAATTGAAATGATGCGTAAAATCGATTATTACTAATTGATCCATGTCCAGCCTTTTGTCTCACTCAAAGGAATTATCAACCCCTAATTTTATTAAACTTTACTTTTGTGATATTAAAGATTTTGGGCCAGACTACATTTTTAAATTCTTGTATCACCATAACAGTGGAGTTCAAGTAGTAATGATCTTGAGTAATTGGAGTAGTTAGTCTTTTGATTTATCATCATGCCTTGTTGCAACGATATCTGGACTTTAAATATCCACTTTTATTACTTGTACGACTTGTGCACTTGCAGTGATAAAAACCACACACACAAATTTTAAATGAGTCATTTTATAAAAAGAACAACCACCCTCTTTTTCACGATATAAAAAATGGTCTTAACAAGTTTTCGCGCCTGCTGTGGATCGAAAAAGTTCTAGTGGCGCGACAAAAAAAGTTTGGCATACATCGATCACATCAAACATCGGTCTTAACACCGAAAGGACTGGTCTCATTGCTATGTGGAGCGTGGACATCCCTAATGTTACTTAGGTCGCCTTGTCAGCTTCATGCAGGATTCATCCGGCCAGGTTTAGCATTTACGAGGAAAGCTTCATTCACAAGGCCGGTAGTCGTAATAAATTTGCCGCGACTCTCCAAGGTCCACCAAGACTCGTGTACATCAAAACCATTAATACGAGTGAACACTCAGCGCATCATAGCGGGGCATAATGACCTTGACTCTGCGTTAATCAAGGTGCCATGGGGCCATCTATCGCCTGGCCAGATGGTCAAGCCCCTGTGGATGGTGTTCACCTTGACCTTAATCGCAATTGCTCTCAAGAGTTTCTTTTATTGGCGCTTTAATTGATACTGGTCATCAAATGGAACGCCCAGTATATAGTTTATGGCTGGTCTAGGTTCTAAGAGGCTTATCGCGCCGCCGGCTATTCCCGTCCGTACCCGCTCGTCTCGCCCGGTCACCCCCGACATACCCTAAGGTACCCGCTCTTGATCAACTTTTCCACTAGGAACTTTAGACTTTCGGCATCCGCTTGCCTCATGTCCATGGGCCTTTATGGTACTACAAGAAAGGATATTTCCTTTCGGGGAAGGATCCGCTTCGACGGACATGCCATTTAAACTTTATCAAGTCACGAATGATTGGAAATAACCTCTCATAAGAGACGTTCGGGGGGGGGGGGGGGTGAACTATAGGGGTTCTCTCTTCTTTTGTGATTGGTCACAAGATTGCTTCCTACTGCTTACTCTCCTCGGATTTCGAGGGCTATTTCCTGCATCTGACATTTCTCTTGGCCTCATACCGTAATCATGACAAATAGTTGTCGCACATATCGCCCTCCAAAGATTGAGTACCTATCGCCCAATCTATATAATTCTTCCATCGCTAGCTGTCTAAGGACAAAGGGATCGAAGAAATGAGTAGATACGCTAAAAGCTTCTCCTAAACTTTCGAGGATCAGATCCATGCTATATTACTCTATTTGTTTGGATTCGCTTCGCACTCCCTCGTGGAAGTCACGTATTGATTTTTCTTCTTATTCGAATGGTTTGTATGAGCCGATGTTTATCTTTCACGCACTGCTCGATATACTATGATATGAATGCTCATAGCTTCAGAACTAATTTATTTAGTAAAGATGAGCCAGGAAACCAAGCCAACGCCGGCCCTTGTAAACTGGCCTAGACTACTTTGTATAACAACCGGTCATTACTAGCATTCAAAGTCAATGTCTGGTTATAATGAAGCATATGGTCATAGGGATCAGTCGAGCCATCGAACGTGGTGAAAGCTAGAATGGCAAACCCGTGGGGCGGCTTGTAATCAAGGATGTGTTGCCCTAGGGGTGAAGAGAGCATGTCACCGGATCTCCGAATTGCAAGGTTACCTAAGGCAGATGTAAAAAAAGTTGACGTCAGACCAAAGGCAAGTCGCTAGCGACACCGGGTGGCAACACCGCGTGTCCCCAAGGCTTGACCCGACCTATCTCTTCTCGCTTGCCTCTCTCCCCGCCTTACGATGCGACGCTGAGCTGGGGTGAGGCGAAGGCCTGCGGTGATTCGTCCTTATGCTTTCCCGGTTACTTTCGCGTTGAGACGATGGGGAGCTACTTCGAGGATAGTTCATCGTCTGGGCTGCGTCATTATCATTAGAGGAATGAGCCCCTTCCCTTTATCAGAAGTGATAAAGCTGCACATAGTGCATCTTTTCTAGGATCGTGACTTTTTTCAATCTGAGCCCGCAACTGGTCATTCTCACGCCTTAAGGGCTTAGCCTGATCTTGCAACTCTTTCATCCGTCTTGCTTGTTCCTCTTGCTTTCTCTCCATGTCCTGATGCCAATGGAGGAATTGGTCTTTTGGCAATTAGTTCATCAGAATGCTCGTCATTGCGACTGCCTCAAGTGAATCCGCACGAGAATGTGGGATCACCGTGAGTTCCGGTGATTAAGGGCTACTGACAACTGGCTAAGTTTTGTAGCTTCAGAACAAGACTTTATGTCTCGATTCCTACGCACTCTGAGCCAATAGTTGTTACCTTGATCGTCTAACCTCCGTGGCACCGCTGACGCACGCGTCAACTCCGCAAAAGGGTAATCCTACGACCGTGGGGTCAGCCGCCTCCGGGCGATTAAGTCAAGAAAAACACTAAAGGAAAGCAAGAAGAGGCTCAGACAATCGATCGTATACCTTCTCATCGGGATCCTCTTGATTTATAGAAAGTGTGGCCTGAGAATCCATTTTTCTCCGCTGCCGTAAAGAATCTTCATTTCTTTAGGAATGAAATCTATCTTTCCTTATCAAAGACTCCGGTCTTCCCATCGTGGATTAATCTCGCAAGAAGTACCCGGATTGTGCCAGAAATCTCGGATAAAATTACCATTTGCGTATTTCCGCCTTATCCATTTGTCCATACGGTCTGCATAAGGTGAGGTTTAACTGGGGACTTGAACTCTGGGGATGGGTCGCCCGAGGTTGACCTCCGAGGATACTCGACTTCACGTATGGGTGTCCTGCCTCGCCTGTAGTGCCTAACAGTTTTGATATGGAAGGTGGTCTCGTCGCTTCATCAGGTCGTGACGGGACTCGGGATCGAAGCGTGCTAGCCCCGGGCCCATCGAGTAGTAGGTTTAAGACCCATGGTACTCACAGACATGACGATTAGTTTTCACCGGAGAGACCATGGAGATGGGTCTCCATTTGATGGCCGTGGTGGAGTCATAGCTCATGCTTCTCCACCGACATGTGGAAGGTTTTACACGATGCGCATGAAACCGCTCACAAGTAAGCAGCCAGGTGCATTTGACTTTGAGACTCCGCTGTCTGCATGAAATTGGTCATCTTCTTGGACTAGGTCATAGTGAAGAGAGGGATGCTATCATGTTTACTAGTATTGCTCAAGGAAGGACCAAGGGTTTGTACGAGATGACATTCGAGGAATTAAAGCCTCAGACAACAGACCTAAGAATGGAAATTGCTCAAGTAAGGATCAAGGGCTCAGATGGAGATGACATTCGAGGAATTAAAGCCTCTGCATAACATGAACTAAGATTGAAACCCGAACTTCGCTATCGAGGGAAATCTACATATCTATATATAATACTCGCAGCCTTTGTTTTCCTGTGACCAAATAATCCACATGGTGCAATTTATTTTTAAGCAAAAGAGGTTTTGCAGTGTTGAACTTTATTATTATCACAAATATATATATATAACTTTTTATTTTCAGAATGATGCAATGATATTAAGAGTTTTCCTGATTAGGAACCGATTTCACCGATTAATTGAGAATTTCATCCATGAAGATTATATACATACATGTGACCCAGAATTTTTTGCAATTGAGACAGATTCTGGCTTATGTACCATCATTAAGTAATTTTAGTGAAAATCATCTTCAATATACCATTATTGTTGTGTTATATGGATGTCCTCTTCAGCTCAACTCCATTGAAAATGACATTTGTTTCAGTACAAATATCCTTTCAAAGTAATACATCTACATAAAGTATCTTCCATGTTGTCATTAATCATACTCCTCTTTCTCTTTCAGATGTTACCTATCTCATCTCAAGCTCACCAAATGATGAACAGACATCACCATCTGGGTTTATATATCGAGGATCTTCAGGCATGTCACCAGGGGACAAAGTAGAAGGCATCCATAAGCTCAAACAATACCTTGATCGAACAGTTTGAGTACTTGATGAGCTATATTTGGAAATTATTAACCTGGAATCTGGTCACTAACTGGATATATAGAGAAGGAAAACTACTAGAAGTACTGCTCATTAATTCAAAGAATTTTTTCTCATAAACCAAATCTTAAGTTACTCAAAATTCTTAATTTGGCTCGAAAATTCTTTAGTCACGCTGAGAAAGTTGAAGAGGTGCGATATATTACTAACAGCACCAGTCAAAAGTCCTCCCACGTGTAGGTTCCTAAACATTCTAGAAATTGCCATATACAAGTCAATAGAAGAATAGAAAGTCAAAAACTTTTGGGTCCCATTAAAGACATTTCCATAGCAATGAAGTGTTTACACCTTAGTTTCTAGGAATTTCTGTTAAGGCTTAGGGAAGAAAATGGAGATCACTAAAGGGGTATAGAGTAAACACCAATTCATAAGATTAGAGGATTCAATGGGAACTTAAGACCAGACCCCCGCATACAAGAGAAGACCTGTCCCACACACAAAACAAAGTCATTATACCTCCTAAGTATGTGAGTCATCATGCGCTTAGTAGCTAGGATCGTGCATCAGTCAATCCATCTAAGAGTCTTTATAAATATATAAAAGAAAGCTGGAAACATGAGGCAGCTGCCCCAAATCCTTTCTCGCTGGCACCTTTCTCCGCACTATCCGTGGTTCAAAACCCTGGCAAGTCCTGGTGACAATTGGCCGGAGTCGTGAACCAATTTCGAAGGTGACCGCACTGAAGTCCGGTGATCAACACGATACAATTCACAAACTCCTAGTGAACCCGGGGCAAACTCGGGATGATTCGATCGAGATCTTGGGGAAGTTAACACCTGCTAACTCGGCCAATTCGGGCTCTTTAGAGGAGAAAGGCCGATTTCGTACATTCTCAATCCGTTTCTACCCATCACAAAAAAAAAAAAAAAAAAAAATAAAAATTTAAGATGAATTTGAGATTCCTCTCCAAAAGTACCAAAAATCAACACTTTTTTCACAGTCTTACCAAGATCAACCTGTTTTCTAACCCTAGCTTCGGTCGCGGATGGTCGCTGGAAACTGCTGTTACCTGATTGTCCGACCGAGGTATCATCTACAAGAATGTAAACCCGCAGTACATCCGTAGCGATGAATGACGCCTCCGATCATTAAGTCAAAGAAAATACGGTTATGAGGGAAGAAGGAAGTTCACACAGTTCTGATTGCATACCTCAAATCGTGGAGATCCTCCCGATGAGTAAAGAGTTGCTCGGAAGAATCTCCTTTTAGGAACCAAATTTTTTCTTTCCTATCAAGATTAATTTCTTCTTTATCGTGATTATCATTCTCTTATCCGTGATTATCTCTCAAAGGAGTAAGAGATTCTAAGTCGTGGAAAAGTCGATAATATACTTTTGCAAATTTTCCACTTCTAGGTGCTCGTCTGCAACAAACTCCCATATGGTGTAGGATGGCCTGGCCAGGGACTTGAAATCCTGTGACTGACCGCCTTAAGCAAGCCTTGAAAAGCTCGACCGCTTCTTCCTAGGCTAGCCTTCCTTAGACTTTCTCGTCTCTGGGAGCAGGTGCCCCGGTTTCGTAAGGAGCGTGAACTCAGTCGTTCCATAACACAGCCAAACGCCCGGCCTGGGCTGATCTTAAAGATCACGGTGACTACAATGCCCCATTTTTCTCTCAAATTCGAGTTTCAGGTCGTTTCGCCTAGGGAAAATGATATTGTTTCAAATGTCGGATGTTGAGAGTTGAAAGGTTTAGAGAAATGATTAACAAGATTCAATGCGCTCCAGAGGCGACAATACGTGTTTGGGTGCACGGGAGTATGCACTCTCCCAATATGCATCCCGCGCATTTTCGTTCTTCGCGCATTTGATGCGCTCGAGGATGCTCCTACCCTTATAAATAGGGGTAAGTGGGTTTCAAGAGTGGTTTCTTTACATCTTCTCAAGAGATTTTGTCTGGCGCATTTCACCTCTCCTCTACTTCGCAAACTTCCCTTTCAAAGGAGCCATCAGAGAACCTTGACGCTTTGACAACTTTTGATTTTCCGATGAGTGTTTCATAACTAAAACCTTTTATGTTGTCAGTTTGGTTTAGTGTCTCTGCTGTCCCAGTCCACGCATTTTCAAGTAAATGTTCTTCGTGGCCTGCAGTTTTACTCCATGTCCAAACCCAGGTCCAAAATCCCGGCGCAGACTTCCAGGTCTTTTCTTTCTTTATGTAAATTTCAAGTCGACTACTCCCCTCTTTTTTTTTATTTGTCAGAGAATGGAAAAAGCCGGGCCACGAAGAGGTTTCGACTAGTCGCCGCGTGTATGGGTACTTCGAAACACCCACGCAGCGCTTCCAATGGCTGGCTGGTTCGCAGGAACCGAGGTTATACAACCAAATTCTCGTCAATCGGGCCGAGACGCCGACCCGCACAACTACCTCAACTCGCTGGAGAGCGGTGTAATGCCGTCTACTTTACACCTAAGTAGTTTTGGCCGGGTTACTCCGTTCCATCGCCGGTGAAGCAGCCTTCCATTTCACCGGCACCTCCTACACCTATCCATTCAACATTTTCTCAGATTAAGGGTCGCAGCAGAACAACTCTTCTTACCACCGGATATCTCACGATGGAGATTCATTTACACTTCGCTCGGGGATTTAGAGGCTGCTCGCCTGGCTAGCCGCCTATAGTCCTCTCAAATTTGTAGCCGAGCCCCGACTCCCCCCAAGACTCCGAGGCGAAAACGGCCCACCCCAATTAAGGGCCCGTGGTATGAGACCCTCGTCTCCGTGGTTTCTGATCCGCATCCCTTCATTCCCAAGTTTGTCTGCTCCCGTTTAACATGTCTCATATTTCCGTAGGTTATGGGTGTATCGATACCTATTTTCGATGATTTGTAGATAAGCGTGGTGTAAGGCCTACCTGGCCAACTAGGTGGAAAATGGTATATTTAAACCACATCCGCTCGCTTCGAGATCACGTGCAGGAACGCCCATCACGAAAGCTCCTTCGTTTGTGAAGAATCTATGTGAGTCGGGCGCTAGTCCCTTCCCTACATAATGCTCTTCCTCGGCCCTTTGCCCAAAGAAGGTCATACAGCACTTTGTTATCATGACCTTATGAAATCATTACCAGTGAGGTTCTTCCCGTGCTTAATGCTTCGAACCCTGTCTGTAGTTCGTGATCCTCTACCTCGCCATGCAAAACCCTAAGCCAGTCCCCCAAGTGGCAATGAAGAAAAAGAAAAAAGAAGACAAGAGCAGTGAATGTTAAGCAACACAGGATCGGGAGGGGTTCGGGCTGGACTAGGATGAACTCGGGGAGTTAGCGACCTACCGAAGGGAGGAGGCCGAGATGCGGCGGGCCTCGCTTCGCTTCCACCGGGGCGGTGACGCGCAAGGAGCAGCTCCGCCTCACGGAGACCGCCCTACCTAAAGCACTCACTAAAGAGTCCAAAGTTAACCGACCTGCATGAAGAGGCCCGTAAGAGCCTGTCAAGAATTAACACGACTTCAGACCGAAAGCATGCGATGCCCGCCTGGGCTTTTAGGAGGATACCCCCCTAAGGTGCTTCAAGCAGGCTCAGGCACCACTGAAGGGTGGGATCCCAACCGAGGCATCTCCTGGTGTTGAAGGAGCTGCAGTGGAGGCTCTGTTATAGGTAGTTGCTGCTTCGTTGTCTTATCTAGGCTTGCAAGCGTCGACCCTCGCAGGCCAAGAATGCCTAACCACCGATGCGCTCAGATGCTCCCCGCAGAGTCAGGGTCCATCCTCTACGAACACAAGCAGTTCCTAGCCCGAGGGCGCCCGAAATTATTGACTTAGAGCCCCTTCAACAAGAGGGAGTCTTCAGATATGCACATGTGCGAATTTACCCCACTCATCCGGTGCCGGTGGCGCTTGTTTTTGAAAGATTCCATCTCGCTGGCTACCCTAAGCGAGACCTTCCAACGCGCACTGGAAGATAGTGGTGCTCATCCGCAATCAAGATTTTCTACCAGTCAGTCGAAATGTGGGTAAGTTTTGATTTTTAATACCTGATTGTTAATTTCGCGATTTTCTTCTGACATCTCCTCTTTTCCAAGTTGTGATTGCCATTCGTAACATGGCTTGCTAGCATAGGGAATTCCAATCTCGGTTGGACGATGCTTAGAAGCTATAACTCTATGTTCACTGGGCCGCTCAAGCACCGTGCTGATGCTCTCAAGCAAGGCTAAGTCCAGGTCGGCTAATCGAGTCGAGGCTAAGGCCTATAGGGAAAAAGATTGCACGGATGGAAAAGGAAAGAGATGAGGCCAAACAGGAGGCTAAGGTGTCCCGCTTAGCGACAAGTACAACAGGTGATGCCAAGGCTAGGGCGAAGGAGGACCTAGCTAGGGTCTAAGAAGCTCTGGTGGTTGTGGAGGAGAGCAGACGCAGATGCACGAGGCTAGATCGCCGTCTGTAGGTCGGCGGACATCTCTCCTGCTAGAGCTCAAGGAGATCAAAGATGAGGTGTCATCTTTCCATTCTAAGGCAGGCAGGGATAAAGAGGCTATGGAGAAAGAGTACCAGAAGGCTCTAGAGGTGATCTTTTCCTACGCGGGTACGGTAAGTCGGTATTCAAACACAACATCTATGGAGTCCCATTTGTGGTCCCAAATTAAATGCCTCGACCGCGACCGTTGCCTTTTGAGTTCTTTACAAACCCAGAGTACCCTCTTGTCTAAGTGGTTGCCGAGGCTACAACGACCGAAGTACCTCAGAGTGAAACAACCAAGGAACCCATGGAGGTCGCCGCCACGAGGACCAAAGACGTACTCTAGTCCCTTTTTGCTCTCATTTTGTAATTTTTCTTTTGAAAAGTGGGCCTTGCTCGGGCCACCATCATCAGGTATTTCTCGGACGCCTATCGGGCGCTTTAATGAAATACACCTTTTTTGGTTTACTACCATTGCTTATTTTATTTTTCTTTCATTGTGCAACCCCTTTCCCTCACTCGTTAGGTGGTCGCAGGGACGCACGTTAAATTAGAGCCGGGAAGGGTTCGCCTGCAAGGTAGCGCTGCACTATCTGGCCTCTATTAGCCTAATAAGTCAAAGACCACCGTAGGGCTTGGTCGTGTACCAGAAGGCTGGAGGCCTTGTTAGGTTTCTCTGTTTAGAATTGCCAACAGGTTAAGAGCCTTGTCTAGTCTTTTGAAAGTGCCAACAGGTTAAGAGCCACATCTGGTCTTTTGAAAGTGCCAGCAGGGTAAGAACACATCTAGTCATTCGTGTCACAAACAAAGCCAAGAGCTACATATGGTCTGTAAGTGCCGCCAGCTAAGAGCCGACCGTCTTTCGTAAGTGCCACAGCTAAGAGCCACATCCGGGTCTTTCGAGAAGAGGCAAATAGCAGTAAATTTTAAAATATTTTAACGATAATCGTTATTGATAGTGATATTTTCAAAGGAAATTTCCATCGGGTAATACCTCTTCGTGATGCATGACATTTCACACTCGGGCACTAGAGTCCGCCTAGCTTATTCAACGCAGATAGATTCGACCGCCCCCACTTCTGGACACGTGTGGCCCTTCCGCTTAAGGAACCTCCCGTCTCACAAGTTAGATGTGTTTTCAAAGACTCTTCTCAAGACTAGGTCTCCGTCTCGAAACGTAGACAGTTTTACCCCCCTATATTAGAGGTTTGTCAATCTTTGCTGGTATGACGCTATACGCATAGTTGTAGCTTCGCAGAGCTCGTCTGTCATATCTAGGTCTTTATAATGCCTAAAGATTAGCTCTTCCGTGAATTTCGCTACCGGGAAGTGTAGCATCCTTAATTCCCATATGGATTATAAATTTCCATCCCGCAAGTGCGGCGTAATGGAAACATCCTAGTCGCTTCCATATCGCTCGTATAGGCAAATGTAACTCGTCGCTCATCTACCCATTTTCCGCCGAATGCGTAAGCTTTTTCAAAGATGTTAGAGAGTTCCTTTATTGATGATTTTGTTTCGACTATCAAGCAGGTACCGCAGTGGTTGAATATAAGTTCATGAATTTAAACTCATTGCAAAAATTCATGTATACCCTGCTATCAAATTGTGGCCTATTGTTAGTCACTATTGACTGTGGTATTCCGAACCGGTGGACGATGTTCTTCCAGACAAATTGAATGACATATTTGTCTTTGATGGAGGCAAAGGTTTCAGCTTTTACCCATTTGCTAAAATAGTCTGTTGCTACCAATAATAGCCTCTTCTATGTTGGGGCGGTAGGTAGTGGTCCAACTATATCTATTCCTCACTGGGCGAAGGGCCAGGGGCTAGTTATGGTCATCAACCATGAGTCGACGTACCATCACACCCTCGACATAGCTACAGTCCCGCCCCTCATGCTCGGGCCGCAGTAGCCTGGGTACGTGGCCCCGTGCACCAAAGTTCCCACCGCCCTGACACTTCACATATTCCTTCATGTAGTTCCGCCTAATGCATATTACCCGTGGTTGGTGGTGACATTTAAGATATAGCCATCTAGCTGACCGTTTGTACTAACCATTTGGCATAAGGAAAATCGAGCCGCCCGAATCCGAATTCAGGGCTTCGACCCTACTATCCGAGAGTCCTCTCAAGCTCGTGATAACTGGACTATCGAGTCATCTAAGAGGGATATGCTTCTTTATCTCGCTTACCGTCGGGTAGTAATCAAGACCCTACCAGGTAATGTATTGTGAAGATCACTATTTCTTCGGGTTGGGTGAGATGCCAGCCACTACCGCTAAGGCATCCGCCTCTTTCATTCAATCCTCGGGATATGCTCAAGCTTTCCAAGCCACAAAGCTCTTCGCCAGAGCTTAACTAGCATACATACTGTCACGCTAAGCCGTCCTCGTGATTTACACCTCGCTTAATTGCCCTACTACCAATTGCAGTCACTTGTTTTATGATATTTTCCGAGGATAAGGAAAATTGCGTAGGTCTATACCGCTAGGATTGCTTCATACTCGTGCTTCATTATCGACGGAAGCCCAACTGTGAGTTTCACTTCTATTCTTTCTCCATTGGGCTTTAATTGCAAGCTATCACGGCCTCATTTGCCGAGAAGCGCCATCCACATTAAGGATCCACCAGTCGGCTTTACTCCAGTCCGCATCTTGTTAGGGGATTTATGCTAAAAAGTCTGGTAATACATGTCCTTTATCATAAGAGGGCTTATACCGATACCGAACTCGCTACCAATGGTCCATCTGCCATCCTTCCCGAAATGTTAGGTTTACGATGGTGCTTCGTAAGGGAAAATCGGGTCGGGCGATGACGATAGTGTACTGAAGTGCGGCGTGCAGTTTTACCGCTACACCTGAGCCAACGCCGCTTCGCTTCGAGATCGCATACCGAGTTTCGCTTAGATAGTGGACTTGCTTAAGAAGATACTGGTCTTTGTTTCCTAGCTTTCATCTTCTTGAACAAAGCTGCACTTTACTAAGACATCCGAAACCACTGTGTAACATGTAGCGTATCACTCGCTTCCTCGGCTGCCCGAACTCGATGGTTCTGGGTGGAGATACTACTGACACATGAAAGCCCCGGTCACATTCTCATTCTAAATGGGTCAATCTGGGCTCCCTTGCAGTGGGTGGTTACTTTGATCTATCGTATTAACCCAGATATGAACCTCTCGAGTTGCCAAGGGACCGCCATTGGTCAGACTCCTTTCTGTGGCTAGGAGTCCAGATTCTAATAGCTCTAAGTCGATCGGGATCGGGCCTCATCCCTCCCACGCCTCATGGTGCCTCCTAAAAACCCCGCTTCCCCGAACTAACTCCGAACGCATTACTTTAGGGATCAGCTCACGCCGTATGTGCGAGCGCTCAAAGGTTTCTCAGTAGTGCCGCTTTCGTGATTAAAGGTTCTTTCGATTCACAAGCATATCGTCGATGTAGACTTCCATGGTCTTGCCCATTAGTGGTCGGAATTTCTTGGTCGCTAGTCTCTAATAGGTAGCTCCGGCATTCTGTAAGTCAAAAGGCATTACATTATAACAATATAGCTCGTGCAGTGTAATGAAGGCCGTTTTCTCTGCTTTAGACGGGTGCATGAGAATCTGGTGGTATCCAGAGAAAGCGTCTAGAGATGATAGCATCGCATGCTCGGTTGAGGCATCGATGATCTAATCTATATGCGGCAGGGGGAAGCTATCTTTCTGGCATGCTTCATTTAGGGTTCGTAAATGCATACATATTCTCATCTTACCACCTTCTTGGAACTACTACCATCGGGTAAGCCATTCTGGGGTACTTTACCTCTCAAGAAACATAATTTCCTCAAAAGATTGTCCATAATTCTATCTCGAATAATCATGGCAATACGGGTGGAAATTCCTTACTTTATGTCTTATTGGTTTGGTTGAAGGGATAATATTTAGTTTGTGAAAGGCTAGCATCGGGTCGATTCCGATCATATCTAAGTGATTCCAAGTGAACACGTTTATGTTTCTTAACAATACGCATCAGAAGTCGCTTATTTTTTCTTCTGGGCTGATAGCGTAGAACTGACGATAGTCAACTTCTCCTACTCCTTCTGCAAGACCATCAGCTCCAAGGGATCCATGGCCACGTATCCTTCTCCGCCCCTAACCCAGAGGCGACCAGGGTTGCTACGTGGGGTACAAGGATCTTCTAGGGGTGGACTTCAGCTCTTCTCTTCTCTCGTCCCGTATGATAGTTGATAGCACCGCCGTGAGGCTAGTCGATCGCTTAGAAGGTCAACCCGCCCCATAGGTCGACTCCGCCCATGTCAGTCAAATAACCGACCATCGTGATATTGCCAAAGGATCGACCTTCATCGGTGCGTAATCCAGTCAGCCTACTATGGCATTGTAAGGCCCTAAGTCTTCGATGATCAAGAACAAAACCTCGCTTGCGACTGGTCTCGCTTGCATGTGGAGCGTGAAGTCTCCGGTGTTGTGATTGTCGCGCCATTGGAAACCGTAGAGGATCTCGCCTCGACCGAGTTCATCACTCCTATGGAAAGCTTCATCCGATCAAGACTCAGAGTCGCAACAAGTCTACAACGCTGCCGTGGATGTACTCGAAGACCCTATGCACATCAAACCGCTTAATACATAGGTGAGTACTAAGGCATCATAATGTGGGTAAAGACCACGCTCTCGTTTACCCGGGAGGAAAGGATACTGGCCATCTATTTACTGTTTCTTCACGGTCGGGCTCCTCATGATACGATCAGACTCGACCGTGGCCGATCTAAGAGCTCTCTTCCTCATTGCGCTTTGATCGATATTGGTCATCGACGGTCTCCCAAGATATAGTTTACGTTATTCGATTTTGATGGGACGTATCACGCCCGTCGTAATTTATCCGCTGCGGGCTCCGTGATTTTGCTCCGCAGTCAACTTCCCTGACATACCTTCTTAGGTGTCCTGCTTTGATTAGTCTTTCCACCAAGAACTTTAAGCTTTGACAATTGTTGGTCTCGTGTCATGATCTCGCGATAATCGTGACCGCGACGATAGAAGTTTCTTTGAGAGGATCCATTTGGATCTGCAGCCAATGGAACTGCGTCGAACGAGGGGTCGCAACCTCTCATATGAGATGTTTAGGCGAACCATCAAAAGCCCTTCCTTCACTCAGATGTTCGCGATCTGCTTTTCTGCTTCGTTCCGCCCTTCCTCGACTCGTGACGCTTCTTCCTCGCCGGTTGTTGCTATCGCCTACTGGGCTTCAGAATCATGACAATTTGTGTTTCGATGCGTGGCTATTGTCTTCCAACGCTGGAGTAACTATCTCGCTCCGCTCAGATAACTCTTCCATGGTCATCTGAGGGTCTAAAGACAAGAGCCGAAGAAAGGGAGTGACGGTCCGAAGCTTCTCCCGGGTTCGAAGGATCGCATCCATGCTATAAGCCTCTACTCCGGGCTGGACGGCTCTAGAACCTCCTTGTAGTCTCATATGGATCTTTTCCTCAAGTGAATAGTCTGCAAAGAGCTAATATTCCTTTCCTGTCATACTGAACAAAGAAATTGAGAGATGAATGCAGCCCAAAGCTCATTGAATGAGTTTATTGAATTACTTCCCTGAGCTTCAGGGAACCAAAGGCTTTAGGCCCTCTAGGACTGATGGGAATACTTACACGATAGGATGGTCATCGGCTTCTGCATTCAACATCATCATCGATCAGAGTGGAGCATGTGGACTCATAGAGGTCACCGGGAGCTATCGAACTGGCGGTGCTCGAATGAAAAACCCGGGCGGCAAATCTCATAATCAAGATGTGCTGTCTTAGGTGAAAAGAGCATGTCGACCCAAGTCACCTGGTTCCGACGAGGGCCGACGACGTGATGTAAGGTCGGGTGCTGCTGAAAGGCAAGATGCATGGGCCAAGTAATGGTAGCATTGTGCCCGAGGGTAAGATTCCACTGTTCTTCGGGATTGGCCTGCTGGCACCGCCTTCTCTACTTCTTCCTTTCGCTGCGGAGATGCCGCACTAATAACAATACATCGAAGGCGTGTGTGGTGAGCGCGCCCTCGTCAATCTGGGGATAGGAGTTGCATGAGGATAGTCACGCTCACCGTATCGACCGCCAGAACAACCCGCCCTTCCCTTTATTATGAGTGATCGTCAGACATCACTACAGATCTCGTGCATTTTACGACTCTTTTCGATACGATCGCAAATGTCCTTCGCGCCATAAGCGCTAGGCCTAACCTTGCAACTCTTTCATCTATCTTGCTTTTTCTTCTTGACGATGTCTGCTACACCACACCGAGGCTTCACCATCTCCGACACCGTTTCGGAATCCAAACTTTTGGTGACCTTCAGATGGTAATTGGTCTGGTAGGTTTTGATGGCGGACTCTACCATATCATAAAAATCATCATCGTGGCTGTGTTTCAAGGATGATAGCTCTTTCCCGATCATTTAAAGACTGGATGCTTGGGCTTTGATTGCTATTCATGGTTCTTCGCAAAGATCAAGTCTTTTTCTCTACTGAGTCAGCAGACATCGTTCACGTCAGAGGTGCTGCCGCTTCCCTGCACTCCTTCCATTGGTTCTACTTGATCCTCTTCTTGCTTCTCTCCATATTCGACGCCAATGAAGAAATTGATCTTCGGGTGACTGGATCACTGGGTTGCTGGTCATTGCCCTCAAGATTAACAAGGTGTGGAATGGGAACGGCCGGAGCTATCAGCGGCGGCGGCTATTAGAAAGCCGCTGAGCCAAGCTCTCGCGATCGCCATCGATGAGACTTTATTCACCCTGGCCGTAAGGCGCCAATCGCCAACACCTGGTATGTCTCGATCTTCTCAGGTGGCTACAACCGCTCCGATGCTTGGGTTAGTAAAATGGGACGGAGAAGATGAAGAAGAAAGTCCGTGGTAGATGGAATTGCCTACCTTTCCCCGTGGGGAGTTTTTGTTTTATCTTCGAATTTCTTGATTCTTGGAAAGATAATCTTGTGATTTTGGCGATAGAATTTCCTTATTCTTATTAGAAACCACTCTCCTTGATTTTTCGAGAGATAATATCACGGTAACTTAGTGATAAAATTTCCTGGCTTCCTTCCTTATCAAAGATCACCTTCTCTATTTAGGATTATCGCTTTCGACATACCGACAAAGAGATATGTGGATAAATATCCTATGTTTTAGGACGGGTCACTAGAGGACTGATTGGGGACTTTCAGACGACGTTGTGTCTTTTCTCGCCCTAATAGTTCTCGCATGGTTTTGCTAAGAATGCATCATTTCATATCGGGTTTGAATTAGGCAATGGGCCCGTGAGGATGCTTGGCCTTTTGAGTAGTGGGTTTTAGGCCCAAAATTCGTGGTACTCACAGTAAGAATTGATTACTTCACTTGACTTAAATTCATTTTCATAGCAAAGAGCCGTTTTCTTGATATGTCATTCCATAATGTTTTCTTGTTACTTGACAGTTTTGTTTCATCATTGTCTTTCCAATTTAGGTTTTCAAAGAACTGATGAGAGTCTTCTTCAAGAAAGTGTGGCAGGTACCATCAGGAACACCTTATTTCTGGTATGTCCCAAAAATCCACTCTTAAAAATGATTTTATTCCTAGCCTTTCAAACTGTTCACAATAAGCACAAAGGTCTCGCTTGCCACACCTTCCTCCTCCTCAAGATTCTTACTCCACTATGGCACTCAAGAATCTATGGATCAATGCTTTTCATTTCCCGCATAATACCTGGTATTTAATATATTTGGTTCTATCATGAAAAACAATATAAATTCTTTGACCCAAAACCAAGTTGTTCCTCAAAAAATCTTAGGGCCAAATAGCTTCTTTTTCTAGTTTTGTCAATGTCATTAGTGTGTGTTTAGTTATGTGTGTTTTCAAATGGCATGTGCATGCATTCTCGCGTCTATAACATTTGGTTACACCGTCTATGTTCTCATCATGCTGCCGTTTGTTTCATTTTCTGCTATATTTTATATCCACATTACTTATTACATTTAGATAGGGTCACTGACTGCGGCCATAACCTCCTTATCTTATAAGGAAGTATCATGAAAATGGTCTGCATCAGCATTAGATATTTTGATTCCTTTCAACTTATACTGAATGAAATCATTTGGGCTTGTGTTGACGGTGTATTCAAAATTTTATCCTTCATTATGTATTCTTATTCCTAAAAATATAATGTCCTTTTTTATTTTTATTTTTTATTTGATAAATGATGAATTTATCTTCACAGTGTATTTGGACTTTTGATATCAGTGAACAAGCTCTCACTATAGTACCTTTTTTTTCGTTTTTTGACTAATGAATTTTTGACTTGATGCACTCTGAGATCATAGAAATAGTTGAATCACGTGAAAATCTGATTTTTATTTTTATTTTTATAATTAACTAATTAATAAATTATTTATTTTTTTACCTATATGAAAATGTACATGAGTTGGGCTTGAGATTCATAGCAAAGGCCGCTTGGGATGAAAGGATCACCATAATTAAGGTGGGACAGGTAAAATAAGATGTAGTCACTCGAGACCACCCAAGAAGCAGCCAGGCATAAAGGAGTTTTTAGGGGTCTCGAGTAAAAAAATGCGGCCATTCATGAATCTCAAAAGAGACGGTCAGGATGAGGAGTGTAAGAAATATAAAACACAGGAAGCAACTAGAAAGTAGAGATGATTTTCTAAAACTGAATCGTATCATTCAATCCCACAACTGAACAACAATTACAACCTTTTAAATACTAAAAAAAATATCCTAAAATTTATCAATCAACACCAACACTAACGTGTCCTTTGAGTTTATTTGCCTAATCAAAGCCACTAGTTCCTATTACATAAAGATAACATCAGTTTAATGAATGGAAGGTTGAAACTAACTAGATTTTTCAGCAAAGACTAATTCAGCAACTTCTAACCTCTCGGATATGACAGTAAGTTTCAATAATTTATTATGATATCCAACATTCTTGACCATCCCTGGGCGCGAATTGGTCAAGCAAAGTCTTTTTATATATATAGGATTAATGAATCGGTGATCATATTCAAGTCTTCAGCTCAAAACAAGTATAAAATTCCTAATCCAATACACCCTTTTTAATATTAATTCTTAAGTTACTCAAAATTCTTAGTTTGGCTCGAATTGCAAATTGTTTCTTACGCTGAGAAAGTTGAAGAGGTGCGATTACGTACTAACAGAACCAGTCAAAAGTCCAGCCACATGTAGGCCCCGGGACATTATAGAAAATGCCATATTCGAGTGTATATAGAAGAATTATTTAACTATTTTGGGTCCCATTAAGATGTAATTTCCATAAGAATATTGGAGTGTTTCCACTTGTAATTTCCGAAGGTACGGTACAGTACTGAATAAAAGTGGCGAAACACTAAATAGACGTGCCTACAACATGAAACAAGAATGTCAGAAGACTATATGCGAGCGCCAGAAGACTAATCGATGCGCGCCCACACAAAACAAAAGTGCCGTCGCACTAGACAGAGTGTTAAAGTACTTCAAATGTGACGTATTCCATTCATTCACTATCCTGGGCCTTAAGGTGCCAACAATTATATGCTGAAGCTTTTTTATATTAGTATTTATAGCATCTGCCAGCTTTATAAAATAAAAAGCAAACAGCAGAGAAGAGGCAAGAACAAAGTCTGCCAAAAAGACGAGTTCGCTGAGGCGAAGTGGTTCGCATAGGAGAAGTGGTTCGCCTAGGCGGAGCAGATGTGGCCATAAGATGTGTCTCGTGTTCGCTTAGTGAATGCACCCTCACTCCAAAGGGAAGAGCTTCACCTAGGCGAGCACTCCTTCGCCTAGCCAGAGAGGCGTTGGTCTTCCAGAAATGAGGCATTTTTGCCCTATTCCATATGAAAATTCCAACCAAATTCAAAACAAACCACAAAAGCCAACTCAAACCAATGCAAAAACACATTTAGAAGAGTTAGGGTTTTCCTAACACAAACATAGACAAGGAATGAGTTAGGATAGTTTCCTAACCTTGATTTTCTTGAACTTCAACTTAGCTTCTCTTTTCCTTCCCTTTCTTCTTCGTTTTTACATGAACAAGTAAAGCCCTAACCAAGTGGAGATAAATCACCAAGAATGACTTCTTCTTCTCCCCAAACCGTATGCCCTAGCCCTCTCTTAGCCAAAATGGTGAGAATCCTTATCCTAAAAGACAAGTGTTCGGTTTTGATGGATTCGCCTCACATTTTTTCCTTTGCATTTTAGTCCTCGTTTGCTTTCTATCTTCATTTTGCAAGTCAACTTATTAATATCCCATGTTAACATATAATCTTTCTTATCTTATGTCCTTTTGAGTGCTTAATTTTATAATTACCATTTTACCTTTTTTCACACTTAGTACTTAAATTTAAAAAAAAAAAAAAAAAATATCGATTGACTTCTATTATACCCTAAACACGCCATAAACTACAGTAGATAATTTTAGCTACATAAGATGCTTCCTAAGATCCTTCATATCAAAATGGCTAAACAATAACCCGCTTGGTTCCTCAACCAACAAGCTGCAGATCATTGGTCGCGAAAGCAAAATATCATCAACATATAAAACCAAGAATATGTATTTGCTCCCATTGACCTTCATATATATGCATTGATCGACGATGTTCTCCTTAAAACCATTGACGGTGACAAGTTCATCAAACTTGAGATACCACTACCTAGAAGCCTGCTTTAAACCATAAGTGGATTTATGGAGCTTACAAACCATGTTTTCCTAACAAAGTTCCTCAAAGCCAATAGATTGAGACATGAAAACATCAGCAATTAAGTTTCCATTCAAGAAAGTTGTCCTCACATCCATCTAATGTAACTCCAAATTGAAATGAGCCACTATAGCCATAATAATATGTGGAGAGTCTTTAGTGGACATGGGAGAGAAGGTTTACTTAAAAGCAATACCTTCTCGTTGACTATAACCCTTAGCCACTAATCTTGCTTTATATCTCTCTACCTATCCCTTGGCATCGTGCTTGGTCTTGAACACCCATTTACACCCAATAGGTTTGCAACCATCTGGAAAATCTACTGGGCCCACACTTTATTCTATAACATGGGTCATCTTATCTTTCATCGTGATCGATCCGTAAGTCGGATTAAGGACTAATAATGGCTTCTTTATGTGATTGTCGATATGATACATCACCCACATCATACCCATGTTCCCAAGTGTGACAATGTAGTCATCTTAAATTACTGCCCATGCGGCCCTCGAATTCTCCTTAAAGGTATATCCATGACTACATTTGGGGCTACTAGATCTACATCTGGAGCTACTGGATCTACATCCTCAATTGGTTCATTATCAGGAGTGGCTACTGGATGCTGGTCAACAATAGGGTTAGAGATCGGCGTGGAAGCAATAGGCACATGAATAAAAACTGGGTGTTCTTTGAACACAATTTCTCTTGGCTATTAGCTTATACCAGTATCATCCTCAAAATAGATAGCTTGATCTGACTCAATCACTCTGGTGGTGTGCAATGGGTAATTAAACCTGGAGCCTCTTGATCCCACACAATAACCAACGAAGTACCCACTTATGGTTTTTAGATCAAGTTTCTTGGATTGCGAGTTATACAGTCTCACTTCCACCTTACAACCCCAAACTTGGAATTGACAGACAGTTTTCCAACCATAGCTCATATGCAGTCTTAGGAAACAGACTTATTAGGCACTTGTTCAAAATATAAGCCGTTAGCCAAAGCATCACCCCACAAGAATTCCAAGAATAGGAATCAATAAGCATACATCGCACCATATCAAGAACTATGCGATTCCTCCTCTCCACAATCCCATTCTGTTGAGGAGTACCAAACATTGTATACTGAGCATCAATGCCACATACCTGAACGTACTTCATAAATGGTCCAGGGTTGCGTCCCGTCTCATCATATCTACCATAATACTCACCACATCTGTTAGAATGAACCACTTTGATCTTCTTCCCTTGTTGGAGCTCAACTTTAGCTTTGAAAGCTTCGCACGCCTCAAAAGAGTTAGACTTCTCACAAATGGGCTCGACAAAACCATAATGGGAATAATCATCAATGAATGTGATGAAATATTTATGGCCACCCATAGTTGGAGGAGTGAATAGCCCACAAATATCTATATGAATAACCTTAAGCAACTCGGTGCATATGTCAACCTTGGCATTCCTAACCTTGTGGCCGGGCCATCTCGATGCAATCTACTGAGGTATTAAAATATGAGTAATCAAGATTCAGGAGAATTTCATCCTTAATTAATCTCTCGATTATATGTCTATAAATATGACCTAAATGCTTTTGCCAAAGAGTAGAAGACTTTTCTTTCAATCTCAAACGTTTGGAGCTACTAGCAGTATTAACAGTAAGGGTAGCAGAAATAGAAGACAAAGCAGATAATTCTAATATGTAAAGACTCTCACTAAGTAGTCTAGTGCCAATCAATAGTGAATCTCGGTACAATTCAACTTTACTAGTTCCAAAAAGAAAATTATATCCAAGTATATCCAAAATAGATACTGATATCATATTTCTCTTAATCGAGGGTATGTACGCCACATCTTGCAATTCCCAAAACTTTCTTGTACAAAGCTGCAATATAACAACTCTTAGAAAATCAAGTCGACTTTGTGACCGTCTCCTTATGTACACGTATCGGGCCCAAACTAGTCGGACTTTATGCTTATCACCGCCGTATAGAATTGCGCGTGAAATGCAGGAGGTGACTTTCCATCTCTCGAGGTGTTCGTTGACTACCCGCCAACCCGCGAATACTCGTGGAATACCGTAACCACACCCATCACCTAAAAATCTACGTAGTCTCCTCAGACGGAGCGCCCCACCCGAGGTACCTAACCCGTCTCAATCAACATCATAAGATATATACATGAGTAAAACTACCACTGGGCCCATACAACAATAATTCATCACAATATATCCAATTATATTACATAGTTAAAGAGTTAATAAATTACTCTAACACAAAACATATATTAAAGGTTTACACTCTTAATACATGTTAAACCCAAAAACCATCAAAGCCACAACCCGACTTTCTTCTAAATCGACCTCTAAGTGATGAGCCGTTCTTCAAACGCTCCCCTCGTACCCGAAAAATGTGTTCCTCGATGTGGTGAGCTAATGTGCCCGGCAGAGTGGAATCACCCCTAACTGGTTAATACTTCCCACCTAAGTGCATATGCAATGTTCTATATAAACACACATTCAAGCAAATACGTGATCCTATCAATGTCTACATGCCATCCCCATGTCTCGAGTCCCTCACCGACTCACTCCGCCACCCTGCCTAAGGCATGTATAAGAAAATAATCATTTTCAAACAAAACCCGTTGTTATTGAAAATACACTACCGACGCTCAGAAAAATGAGGCTGGACTACTTCCTCCGAGGCGAATGCCGGAGGAACCTTCAAAGAGTCATGGTCCCTATCCGAAACGATCCGTTGGACCGCCTCCCAACCCCATTCTCCCGGAATTCATCCCCGCGGAAATCCTTCGCAACCATGCGTTCGCTTCGTAAAATCCATGTCATGCACTCACACCTAGTTCCTAGGTTACTCCTGCATATGAAATGCATTATGCCATTTCTATCATTTTCATACAACACATGCAACATATCATCATGCATATATTTACATAAATTATATCACATGCATGTCATGCAATTTCAATCAAGCAACTCCCAAATTAGCTCACTCTTGAACTAATCATAATTTCATTTCCACGGCTCTACAAACACAAATTATATTTTATATAATCAGGACACTATGTTAACACATTAAAATCATGTATTAACCTACCTATTTCTTTGATCAACCAACTCAAGCCATCCATATTTCCACACCATTCAATCTATATTACACAAAAATTAGCTCACGCGGCTGATTAAAAACACGAGCAATTCAATTTGAATTACTCATTCAAACACAATTTCTCACTAAAATATTTCATGAACACTATTCACGTGAATGCTGAAACCCTAAGCCATCGTTTCACTTCCGCCACTACCCAACACTCCAGGGCTCCACTTTGTGAACCCGACCTATAGCCATTCCCTACTTCATACGCATTCAAAGCATGATTTATTTCATAAATTATGAATTAAACCCCCAAAACAGCCCCTACACAGCTCATACACTGTCCGTGGACTATCCAAATGGCTCCAAAAATTCTAACAATTCGGTCCCAAGTTTTGGGATCGATCAAACGGCCCCTCACGGCCTCATTACAAAACACTTAAATAAAGTGTAAAACCAAGTAGGATGAAACCCCTACCTCACGGAGTTTGTCGAAACTCCTTAAAACCGGAGCCCACGCGTAGGCCTGGCCGCGTAGAACGACTTTTCTTCT